>JAQQAC010008864.1:18954095-19039529 GCA_029783875.1 Phataginus tricuspis
TTTTTGTGGCCTAGAATGTGGTCTATTCTGGAAAATGTTCCATGTGCACTTGAGAAGAATGTGTATCCTGCTGCTTTTGGGTGCAGAGTTCTGTAGATATCTGTTAGGTCCATCTGTTCTAGTGTGTTGTTCAGTGCCTCTGTGTCTTTACTTATCCTCTGCCTGGTTGATCTATCCTTTGGAGTGAGTGGCGTGTTAAAGTCTCCTAGAATAATTGCATTGCTGTCTATTTCCTCCTTCACTTCTGTTAGTATTTGTTTCACATATGCTGATGCTCCTGTGTTGGGTGCATATATATTTATAATGGTTATATCTTCTTGTTGGACTGACCCCTTTATCATTATGTAATGTCCGTCTTTATCTCTTGCTACTTTCTTCGTTTTGAAGTCTATTTTATCTGATACAAGTTCTGCAACACCTGCTTTTTTCTCTTTGTTGTTTGCTTGAAATATTTTTTTCCATCCCTTCACTTTTAGTCTGTGTATATCTTTGGGTTTGAGGTGAGTCTCTTGTAAGCAGCATATAGATGGGTCTTGCTTTTTTATCCACTCTGTTACTCTGTGTCTTTTGATTGGTGCATTCAGTCCATTTACATTTAGGGTGATTATTGATAGATATGTACTTATTGCCATTGCAGGCTTTAGATTCGTGGTTACCAAAGGTTCAAGGGTTGCTTCTTTACTATCTGAGAATCTAACTTAACTTTCTTGTTAAGTTATTGTGAACGCCGTCTGATGTTTCTTTATCTCTCCCTTCCTATTCTTCCTCCTCCTTTCTTTATATATTAGGTGTTTTATTCTTTGCCTTTAGTTGGTTTTTGGATGGTTTGCTTTCTTTGCCATGCTTTTATTTTCTCTGGTGACATCTTTTTAGCCTTAGGGGTGTTTCCCTCTAGAGCAGTCCGTTTAAGATATCCTGTAGTGGTGGTTTATGGGAGGCAAACTCTCTCAACTTTCTTTTGTCTTAAAATTGTTTAATCACTCCGTCATATTTAAATGATAATCGTGCTGGATACAATATTCTTGGTTCAAGGCCCTTCTGTTTCATTACGTTAAATATATCATGCCATTCTCTTCTGGCCTGTAAGGTTTCTGTTGAGAAGTCTGATGACAGTCTGATGGGTTTTCCTTTGTAGGTGATCTTTTTTCTCTCTCTAGCTGCCTTTAATACTCTGTCCTTTTCTTTGATCTTTGCCATCTTGATTATTATGTGTCTTGGTGTTGTCTTCTTTGGGTCCCTTGTGTTGGGAGATCTGTGGGCTTCCGTGGACTGTGAGACTATTTCCTTCCCCAGCGTGGGGAAGTTTTCAGCAATTATTTCTTCAAAGACACTTTCTATCCCTTTTTCTCTCTCTTCTTCCTCTGGTACTCCTATAATGCGAATATTGCTCCGTTTCGATTGGTCACACAGTTCTCTTAATATTCTTTCATTCTTAGAGATCCTTTTATCTCTCTCTGCCTCAGCTTCTTTGTATTCCTGGTCCCTGTCTTATAATTCCTTGATCGTGTCTTGAACCTGGTTCAATCTGCTGTTGAGCCCGTCGATGGCTTGTCTCATTTCTGCATTGTCTTTCCTCACTTCCCTCACTTCCTCCCTCAGCTCTTGCACATTTTTCTGTAGATCCGTCAGCATGGCTATGACTTTTATTCTGAATTCTTTTTCTGGAAGACTGTGCATGTCCATTTCTTCAGCTTCTTTTTCTGGGGTGGTGTTTGTCTGAAGCTTTGTCTGTATCATATTCTTCTGTCTTCTCATGACTATAGAATTGGTTGTTGGTAGCAAGGAGAGATAAGAAAGGGGAGAAAGGAAAAAAAAAAGAAATTTCTACTAATAATAAAAAAGTAAAAGGAGAGAGAGAGAGGAAAAGAAAAGAAAAATAAAAAGCAGCAACATGTAAAAGAAAACAGCAACAACAACAACAACAAAAAACAAAACAAAACAAAACAAAACAAAAAAACACCAAAACGCCCACCGGGGGTGGTTTCTGTGTGAATGCTGTAGGTGGCGCTATTGCTCCACTATTCCAGAGCCATGGCCACGTCGCTCCACACGGCCCTTTAAAGCTGTGGCCAGGGTGAGAATGAATGGGAGGCTGTTGAAAGAGAGGGAAAGAAAAAAAGGAAAAGAAAGGGGAGAAAAAAACAATAACAAACAAACAAACAAAAAGCCACTGAGAGTGGGTTCCGCGCGAGTGCTGTAGGTGGCGCTGTTGCTCCACTATTCCAGCGCCACTCTATAGTTTTGGCTGGGTTGCGAACAATGGTAAGCTGTTGATCTCCGTGGGGGTCTCAATGGCAGGCACCCTTTCCCAGTCGCCAGCCAAGGGGTCCAAAGCTCCCCAGGACTCCCAGCGTGCTGGGCTCAGTTTGCGGGGCTATCCGGCCCCGCTACTGAGCTCCTGTCTCTTTAAGACTGCTGAGGTAGAGCGCGCGCTTTTCTTCCCTTTTTTCTCCTTTCTTTTTCCTTCCCGGAGCCTGCCACGGGCAACTTGCACATTCCTGGCTGGGACCCTGTGCCCTCTGTCTCTCCTATCTCCGCTACACTGCAGGCTGTGTGTCGGCGCTCCTGGCGCAGACTTCCGCTCCCTCCCGGCTCTGAATCCTCTCCTCCCGCTGGAGCGCTGGGGGAGAGGAGCGCTCGGTCCGCTCGTGGCTCCGTACCTTACCCGCCTTGCCGGGACTCCCGCTGGAGTGCTGGGGTGGAGGGGCGCTCTGGTCTCGCTGGATCGCGTTTCCGTCCCGCCTGACCGGGTGCTGAGTCCTCTGTCCGGAGTGTCTGGCCGCCGGAGCTCTGGGGGGAGGGGGGGGAGCGCTCGGTCCCACCGGGTCGCCGCTCCGTATCCTGTCCGCCTCACCGGCTGCCAAGTTCTCACAGGTGTAGCTGTATGCTGTGCACTTTCCTGTATATTCTGGTCTCTCTTTTAGGGATAGTTGTATTTGCTGTATTTTCGTGAATAAATATAATGTTGGGAGGAATTTTTCTGCTGGTCCATTCACGTCGCCATATTCCCGGAAGTCCTTCCCCTGGTATTTTTAACAGATATACTCAACAAGTCCAATGTTCACCCTTACCTTCCGAGTAAGGGCTCTCGGGGGAAGGAAAAGAGAGATCATCAGAAGCCACTGGAGGCTCTGCATGCTAACAAAACTGTAAGCCAAGAGCAATTACCTACTCCTGTCAAATTGCTCAGAAATGCCACCACAAGCTGAGAGTGCCGATGCCCTCCTCTTCCCACTATGCTGGCCTGGCAGGGGCATGCATACAGTCATGATGGCTAGAAGCTTATTCAAATGCTGACTTCAAAGGCAATGACCATCAAAATGTGACCTGTTAGAACAGATCATTACAATCTCCTGATGATACTGTAAATACTTATTTGCTCTACCTTAAAAAAGTAGAGAACATGAGAAGTTTGCATTCAGTTGGATGAGACAACAGTGAGCTTTCACAGTGTCAGGGTTATCTACGATATACACTCTTCATTTCTATACTAAAATTAAGTTTTCAAGGATGTTGATCACCTACACTAGTCCAACTCACTGCTTACATCTGCTTTTAGGACCTGAAAAGCAGCAAGTACATCCTTGGAAGGAGGCAAATGTGCCAGCTGGTAGAAGATAAATTCCACGACAAGACAGGGCCTTGTTTCCTCGGCAAAGAACCTTGGTCCATTCATTCATTTGTATGGACCACTGATAGGTTCCTACAGAATAAATGACAAATTGCTTTTCTTTGCAATCTCAAGTACAAATGAGGAGCAGTGCTTAGTGAAACTTTCTACTTTGCTCCAAACCATTTCACTGAATGTCTGCCGAGGTCGGAAGCTCTGGTTTTAAAGTCCCCAAAAGAAAAGGCTACCCAGATGGTTCAAGTTTGTATCCAGCAATACAATCACCTCTACAACTTGGCTTTAGTGGCTGTTTGATCCAATGGTAACTTAAGTGCCTGTGTAGTATCAGGATATTGTATAAAACTAGTAGCAACTCCTAATAGGAAAAACACGAGTCCTTTAGAACGTTGGAGCAAACTCAAGCTGTCTTTGCAACCACAGTTATCCTTCTGAGGATTAGTTCTGACTTGCTACTGCAAAAAGTAAACAATGGTACATTCAATAAACAAGTGACCTGAGCTGCTCATTATGAACTATGTATTACCTTGTTGGTATATCTCTACTTTTTGTTCTATGTATGTCAGTAAACCTGTCCCTTTGCCCAACTCCTATAGCACTTGTTCAATGGGATAATAAACTAGCAATGGTTGTAGGAATAAAAGCCATATATAGGCTCACCAACATGGACTTCCCCTTACTCAGACTGACAATGCCCTATACCAGAGGTGAATCAGTGATACGGAGCCATTCTTAGACATACGAGTCAGTGGCAAGATGATCATGCTTCTTCCATCTTGGATGAGGCAGGATTTTATATTCACTGAAATAGCGGTATTGTGGCTGTTGCTATGCTTCCTCTCCTGCCCTCCCCCCTTGCTTCTACCAGCGTACTAATCCATGCATTAGTCACATGCATGGGCTTCCACACACTAGTGCTTCTGATCAGATATTCATTTTACAGAGAAAAAAATTAATAGATCTTCCAAAGACAACAGGATTCACTGGTCTGCCAATATGGCATTATCCAGAAGCTGATGGACTTCTGGGATGTTTAATGGACCATTTTAGACTATTATGGTGTCACCTAGGAGATAATATCATGGGAAGCTAATGTGCTGTCCTATAGGAGTTTAATGCTCTCAAAGAACAACCATGCTGTTTCACCCACAGCCAGTGAGCAAACTTAAGATTTGGGAACTAAGGTGAGAGTGAAGAGAAACATTTCATATTAACACCTAATTACCTACTTGCAAATTTTCTTCCATCCTCTGAGGTGATTTAGAGACAATATCCAAGGTACAACCCAGTCAAGGCTGGGACTACGTCTAGCCACCTGGAGCCAGGGTAGTGTAATGTCAACTGAGGTAGCTAAAGGGAAAGCAAGCACATGCTTACACCAAAGTTAGAAACAGGAGTGTAAATAAAGCTCAGTAGATTAGCTGGAGGAAACTTGCTAACACTGCCACTGCCACCATCAGTCATAAAGTCAGCACCACACAGCATGTGAGCAGGAGCAAGGACCCAGGTTGAAGTCTGGATCACTGCAAACGGCCAAGGCGTGAAATGAAGGCAAGAACATGAAATGGCCCTCAAGGAGAAAAAGTATTCATGCAAACTGCAGCTGCGTTTCCTGTAGAGAAGCAACTCTAGCACCTGTCCGTGTCTTCTTCCTTGCTCTGCAGTGTGTGTATTTAGATGGTATAACTATCTGCCTCCTGCCCTACCCATATCCCCCACTGTTTTATAGGGGCGTGTTGTCAGTGGTCATCACACTTACACTCTGGTCTATAGGCTAAGGAATACTGTGACTCAGTCCTGCCGAAGCAGGGGAGGAAAGGGCTGGAGTCACTGGCGAGACCTGGCACTGGATGCAGGAGCTGAACAGGCCTTGCTTTTACCCTTTCTGTGGAAATGAGAGAGGAGCTCTGGTGGTGTGACAATAGCACTATGTTAGGCAGGGGATTTTTTTTTTTGAGCTTGTGCATTAAAAAAAAAAAAAGAGGAAATATTCACTGTGGGAAATAAAAGGGATAACTATAATGCATATTTATTTTTGGCTACCTAATATCCAAAATGCTTATTATATTCAGATCTTTTGGTTAAAATAACATGACCACTGGGAAGCACCATTAGGGAACCAGTCTCACAGGAAAACACTGGTTGTTAAAGCAATAAAATGGTTCTAAGAATCCTTGAGCTTTGCTTACCTCCATTATGAATAGAGGTACCTAATAATGAAAAACTTAGTAGCAATCACAAAAAGAAAGACCAGATTCTTAAACAAGCTGGTTGTAATGAAAAGCTATATTTATTTAGTGCTAGTTAGGTTTTATAGATACTGAACCTTACAAGTCAAATTCTTTGGCTGACAACCTTTTCATTCTGAAACAATTATTTTAACACAGTATTTTATAAAATGAAATTTCTTAGGAACACCACTATTATGTTATGCCTAATAGAATGCATTTAACTGAAGTACTAGATGTTTTCATGAATACAAAAACAGGGCACACTATACTCGTGTAACACACAATCTAAAAAAAGGTAAGTAAAGTGCATCATATAAACCCAAAGAAGAGGTAACAAATGCTACTATGAAAGTGCTTCAAATATGGACCTGTAAGAGTTCTCTTGGAGGACAATCCAAACAGGTTTAATGGAGGTGGCACTTGTAATGGTCTCAAAGTGCAAGAAACAGGACACTTTAGTTTGGAGATTCAAACCTCTAATACCATACTTAAATATAAATTGAAATGATCAGATTACCTACTGGTAATCCTCATCTTGCAAGTAAACTCCTTAAAGGCAAGAACTAGGTCTTATTCACTTTTGTGTCTCTAGAACCCACAAAATGGTTGACATTCAATGAACATTTTAAGAACTGAACCACAAAAGAGCATTAGAAAGATCAAACCTTATGTAAGAAATTACATGTAATTTCTAAAATAGAAGGCATATATAAGAGGAGAGTTAGGAAAGGTAGCGATACTCATTTATTTTTCATTCATTCAACAAACATTTACTGGGCATCCACTATGTACCAAGCACAGTGGGCGGGCTTTGGACATCAACAATGATTCAATTGTTCCTTTGATTTGGAAAGCTCTAAACTAGAGGATCAATTAAAGGTATCACTGGTCAAGGGATAAAGGGCCATAGAAACATAAACTTGAAATTACTGAATCAAATTTAGGAGAAATATTATATGGCCTTAGTTCAATCCCATTTTACAAATGAAGAAGTTGAGACCAGACAGAATAACTGATTTGTCCAAGAAATTACAGTTATTTAGCAGAAGAGCAGGGATTAGAATGCAGATTTTTGTTTTTCAAAACAATATTCTCCAGTGTGCTAAAAGGACTCAAAGTAAGTCTTTTAAAAAGATTATTTTGTAATTTAGGTGTATGACAGTTGCCACAGCAAACAAAGGAAAAGTAAGTGTGTACTAACTTGGAATAATTTAAAGAGTTGAGTTGTTGAGTTTCACAGCCACAAGTGGGGCAGAAGGCCCTACAGCCCAGAGGAAATTGATCAAGAAATAAATGCTTGTCTTTTCTTCAGGTAGTATGAACTGGCAAGATTCCAGTGACATCATTTAACATATGACTGGCATTATCCTCTTACATCAGGCTCAGCAAATTAGGCCGGTTTTGTACAGCCTTCCAGCTGAGAAAGATCATTACATTTTTAAAGAATTAACAAAAACAAAAACAAGGAAGGACAAGATGCAAGAAACCATGTGACCTGCAAAGCCGAAACTATTTACTATTTGGTCCAGGAAAACTGGCCAATCCCTGTCTTAAATCAGTAAAAATTCTAAAATTTTGTATTCACAAACTGAACTCCCCAGGTTACTTGAGTATTCTAAGTATTATTATGTGACAAGATCTATCTGGTATAATGTTTAACAATGCTTCAAATCTTCCACTGAACATGTGTATTTACTGATTTGAATTTCTACAATTTTCAGAAAGAACATGTAATCAAAACATCACAGGTTCTGGCTTAAGTAGGTTATTATTTCCAACCTGTTATATTAATTTAGAAACAACTGTAGTTACTTTGTCATATATAGGAGGAACACTTTTGAAGAGTGACTGCTGTTATTGTTATCACTCTATTATTTTATTACTCTCCAGTTTTTTACTATCTCCTAGTTTTTTTTCCTTCTGGAAGGTAAGAATAGTAGGAGAGTAGTTCATGGGACTTTAGCCACACCTATGTTAAAAAATGTTTAAGAAAAATTAGCTTAGAGACAAAAATTTAGGTTTCTAAGAAGACAACAAGCAAGATGGTTATCTGCAACAACTGAGAATCACTCCTAGTTTCTCCTATGTCAGTTTCTTTAGGATTTCACCTCCTTAGCCTGGGGTTTTGTGAATTTATAGGACAGTCATATTCAATTTTAATTGGTGTATGTCCAACTTTAAAGGAAAAAAAAGTTATGAAACATGAAGATTAAGGAACAAAGTCTTTACATAACCATAAACAGTTTCTTGAAGACCAGACACATGGAGGTAGGATTAAAAGCAAGATGCACACCTCTGCAAGAATGTAATGAACAGATTATTTTTGCCTTGTCCACAATTTTGAACTATTTGCACCATTTCTCACTTCCAGAGAGATGAGTTTAAAGAATATAACACATTTTCCATAACTTATAGAGAACACTATTTCCCACACATCCAAAAAAGGTGCACTATTATTTCCTCAAAAACAAAACAGTCCCCTTTCTGGCTCTTGTTACCTTCGCTACCGAAACCACATTCTGTTCCACGTGGGTCTGCTGCCATCTAGTGGATTATATAAGAAAACATGCCTCATAGCAAAGAGTATGTATTTTGCCATAAAATTGTAGGTAGCAGCAGCGGTGATGTAATGTTCCAGCCTGTTGGAATTCACCGGGGTATGGGGAGGACCCTGCCTGACCAGTGAGACTGGCTTGGCTGTAGGGACACCTGGGCCAGCCCTAACAGCCATGTACAGCTTTCCAAGAACTATCTCCAAATTACTGAGAACAGAATACAGCTATCTCTTTTTTTAGCCCAAAACATTTCTTTTGCTCAACACAAAATAACTCAGAGTTGTAATAGCTAATCACAGAAAAAAAAATAAATAATGGTTAGTAAAATTCCTGGACAGGTGATTTTGAGATTCTCACTCAGTCTCAACCACATCACATTGAAGAAGAAGAAGTAGAGTTTAATGCTGACTAGCCAGCAGCCTGGGAGCCAGACAGTCTGATTTGGAAACCCAACCTCACTTCTTCCTGGCTGCTGACCTTGGGCAATTTACCTAATCTCTCTAAAGCTAAAACTGTCCCAAATGGAGAAAAAAATCACCTCTTTCTCAGTTATCATGAACTTACATGGAGAACAATGTTAACTACCTTGTGTATATATATAGTAAGAGTAAGCTCAATAAATGAAAGCTAACAGTGTCAAGTGGTTTATGTTCTTCTGAAGGTCAGAAAAGAATATTCTTATTAAGGTATTTAACTAACTAATGTGAACCATACATTAGGAGGGCACTGGAACTTAAGAATCTCTGATACACTTTTAAGAATTGTAGAAATGATAAATATCAATGGACATAAAATAGTTATATCCCAGAATTAAGAGAAAAGAGTCACTATTAGTAACAGTAACAAGCATGTAGCAGTTACATACAAGGGATATACTTTAAACTAAACTAGAAAAAGGAACCTAAATATTAAACCACCTCTGTTTTATTTAGACTCAAAACGCCTGGACCAGATAGCTTCACCGCTGAATTTTGTCACACATTTAGTGAAGACCTAATACCCATCCTCCTTAAAGTTTTCCAAAGAGTAGAAGAGGAGGGAATACTTCCAAACTCACTCTATGAGGCCAGCATCACTCTAATACCAAAACCAGGCAAAGACACCACAAAAAAAAAAATTACAGACCAATATCCCTGATGAACATAGATGTAAAAAATACTCAACAAAATATTAGCAAACTGAACACAAAAATACATCAAAAAGATCATCCATCATGATCAAATAGGATTTATTCCAGGGATGCAAGGATGGTACAACATTCGAAAATCCATCAACATCATCCACCACATCAACAAAAAGGACAAAAACCACATGATCATCTTCATAGATGCTGAAAAAGCATTCGACAAAATTCATCATCCATTCATGATAAAAACTCTCAACAAAATGGGTATAATGGGCAAGAACCTCAACATAACAAAGGCCATATATGACAAACCCACAGCCAACATTATACTTAACAGCGAGAGGCTGAAAGCTTTTCCTTTAAGATCGGGAACAAGAAAAGGATGCCCACTCTCCCCACTTCTATTCAACATAGTACTGGAGGTCCTAGCCACGGCAATCAGACAACGCAAAGAAATAAAAGGCATCCAGATTGGCAAGGAAAAAGTTAAACTGTCCCTGTTTGCAGATGACATGATATTGTACACAGAAAATCCTAAAGAACCCACTCCAAAACTACTAGATCTAATATCTGAATTCAGCAAAGTTGCAGAATGCAAAAGTAATACACAGAAATCTGTGGCAGTCCTATACACTAACAATGAACTAGCAGAAAGAGAAATCAGGAAAACAATTCCATTCACAGTTGCATCCAAAAGAATAAAATACCTAGGAATAAACCTAACCAAGGAAGTGAAAGACCTGTAATCTGAAAACTACAAGACATTTATGAGAGAAATTAAAGAAGATACCAATAAATGGAAACACATCCCGTGCTCATGGATAGGAAGAATTAATATTGTCAAAATGGCCATCCTGCTTAAAGCAATTACAGATTCAATGTAATTCCTATCAAAATACCAAGAGCATTCTTCAACGAACTAGAGAAAATCGTCCTAAAATTCCTATGGGACCACAAAAGATCCCGAATAGCCAAAGCAATCCTGAGAAGAATAAAGCTGGGAGATTATGCTCCCCAACTTCAAGCTCTACTACAAAGCCACAGTAATCACGACAATTTTTGGTACTGGCACAAGAACAGACCACAGACCAATGGAACAGACTAGAGAGCCCTAATATAAACCCAACCATATATGGTCAATTAATATATGATAAAGGAGCCAGGGACATACAATGGGGAAATGACAGCCTCTTCAACAGCTGGTATTGGCAAAACTGGACAGCTACATGCAAGAGAATGAAACTGGATTATTGTTTAACCCCATACACAAAAGTAAACTCAAAATGGATCAAAGACCTGAATGTAAGTCATAAAGCCATAAAACTCTTAGAAGACAACATAGGCAAAAATCTCCTTAATATAAGCATGAGCAACTTTTTCCTGAATTCATCTCCTTGAGCAAGGGAAACAAAAGCAAAAATGAACTCATGGGACTACATCAAACTAAAAAGTTTCTGTACGGCAAAGGACACCATCAACAGAACAAAAAGGCATCCTACAGTATGGGAGAATATATTTGTAAATGACATATCCAACAACGGGTTAACATCCAAAATACATAAAGAACTTACCCTCCTCAACAACCAAAAAGCAAATAACTCGATTAAAAAATGAGCAGAGGATCTGAACAGACACTTCTCCAAAGAAGAAATTCAGATGCCCAGCAGACACATGAAAAGATGCTCCACATCACTAATCATCCGGAAAATGCAAATTAAAACCACAATGAGATATCACCTCACACCAGGAAGGATGGCCAGCAATGAAAAGACTAAGAACAATAAATGCTGGTGAGGATGTGGAGAAAGGGGAACCCTCCTACACTGCTGGTGGGAATGTAAGCTAGTTCAACCATGGTGGAAAGCAATATGGAGGTTCCTCAAAAAACTAAAAATAGAAATACCATTTGACCCGGTAATCCCACTCCTTGGAATTTACCCAAAGAATACAAGTTCTCAGATTCAAAAAGACATATGCACCCCTATGTTTATTGCAGCATTTATTAGCCAAGATATGGAAGCAACCTAAGTGTCCATCAGTAGATGAATGGATAAAGAAGAGGTGGTATATATACACAATGGAATACTATTCAGCCATAAGAAGGAAACAAATCCTACCATTTGCAACAACATGGATGGAGCTGGAGGATATTATGCTCAGTGAAATAAGCCAGGAGGAGAAAGACAAGGGCCAAATGATTTCCCTCATTTGTGGAGTACAACAACGAAGCAAAACTGAAGGAACAAAATAGCAGCAGATTCAGAGACTCCAAGAAGGAACTAGTGGTTACCAAAGGGGAGAGGTATGGGAGTGTGGAGAAGGGGATTGAGGGGTATTATGTTTAGTACACTGTGTAGCACGGAGAAGGCAAATAGTGAATCTGTGGCATCTTACTACACTGAAGGACAGTGACTGCCTTGGGGTATGGGTGGGGACTTGATAATATGGGTAAATGTAGTAACCACATTGTTTTTTCATGTGAAACCTTCATAAGAGTGTATATCAATAATACCTTAATAAAGAAACTTTTTAAATTGTATATACATGAAAACATTGTGGAAACTGACATAGGTATCTATAAGAACACAAGATGCTATTACTAATAAGTTTACAGTAATTACAATCATTAGGTTTGTTACAGAGTACAAGGGGCACAGGGTCACAGAGTAAAGAAATTATCAGCTAGTTGAAAAAGTAAAATATCAACACAAAATGGTTTTAAGAAAAAAAAATCAAGTGAACTTGGTCTATTTCATAAACCAAGAAAAACTAAGAAAAGTGTACTATAATTCTATACGGCACATCACAAGCAGGAAAACTCCCTAAAGGACCTGAAAGACAGCTACTAAAATAATTACGGGCCTTTTTCCAATATGCCCTCTATCTCATGTTGTGTCTTGTGATCCAAATAGGGAGCTTATCTTCCCTGTATGTAAAAGAATTGATGCGATCTGTGAAGAAGAGAAGGGGTGGGGAGGAAGGTGAAGGACCCGGGGCTGAGCTCACGGTGGGGTCTGTGCCTCCAGGGGCCACGCCTACTGGTGCGCCACTCTTCATCCCAGACTAGCACATGGGCAGGCATAGCCACAAAGCAATCTCAAATTTAAAACACACTAAACACATTTATTTTCCACTTTCTCACCAGTTTTCTTCCCAGAAACTTCAAACATAGAAAGGCATACAGGTTAGCAAAGTAGAAATACAGTGTATTTTAAAGTTATTATAGATTAATAATGAATTAAATCTGAAAGTACAGTTCTTAAAAATAAAGTAAAAAACAAGACATTTGAAAACTGTATGTAAACAATATTTTGCATTTCTAAGATTGCTGGAACACTGCAAACAATCTCTTAGCAAAGATACTTGATTCTAACATTTTATCACATGGGCCAGCTCAGCGGAAGTCTAGAATCAGAAGTACCGAAGGCCCAAAGGAGGATGTGGCCCCTTGAGAGGGCCATCTGTGGAGGACTTGCCAATCCCTGCCCTTCCAGTTCCCCAGCCTAACCCTCCCTTGGCCCACCTCCTTGACAAGCTTCCTTCCTGTCATCCCGAAGGCCCACTAATTCTCCTGCTCCCAAAGCAGCCAAGTATCAGCTATGACACCAAGTTCACCTCCAGTTTATATGGCGGTGATTTCTAAACCGTTCCCTTAGTCCTAATTTCTGATTAGTTCTGTATATGAAGACACTGTGCTGCTAAAAATACTGAAAATGGATTTCTGCTTCCTGTAAGAACATGGCAGAAGTTTGTTTCTGAATCCTACCTCTTCAAGCCATACAAAAGATGGGGTGGGGAGGACAACCCATAAAAGATATATTTTCAGAGAAATTAAGACAACAAAAAAACTTCTCAAAAATATGTACATGTGGCTAAAAGCAACAGAAAAGAGCAGATGGTGAATGGGAAGCCACATGGATGGGCAGGGACCAGGGGGACTGCAGAAGGGAACTGGGGAGGCAGAGCTGAGAATGGACTGGGCACTCTGCAGGGGATGTCCAAAGGGGAAGCCTGGACTCTGCTCAGGGAGCCCACAGGCTGCTGACCTATCAAGGACTCCCTTTCTCTAAGAGGAGGCAGACACTTTAGAAAGAGGAGGCTGTGCATCTTGGGCCAGCAGGATTAAGCGGGGGAGAGGGATCGGGCCTGGGGGAGAAAGACCTATGCCAGACTCCTTTCTGAGAGACAGAGGGGGAAAGACTGCCTCAGGGCAGGACAGAGAGACAGGAGCCCTTGAGTAAAGACAGGCATTTCCCTCTCCCTTCACAGGACCCTCCTGCCAGGAAAATCAAACTCATTCCATTGAATAACAAGAAAGGAGTAGATATAGTAACCACACAGTAGACTAGAAAAATATTGTAGAAGAAAACAGCAACATTCCCTGCAAAGAATATGCAGTAGGAAAAATGTTGCCACGAAGAGGATAAAGTCAAAATTTTAACCCAAAATTGCACCACAATTTTTTTTTAACTCAGTGAAGCAATTGCAATTTTAAGGGGAGACTGCAAAAGAACTGACAGATGAGATGGCCAGATAACAGGCACTGGCAAAGTAGAAATTAGAGAACTCAGGAAAGAAAAAGGCAAATCAGAAATGAAGACCAGAGGATAGAAGTACAAGAATGAACAGACACGCATACAACAGCCACTGAGCATTCACTGCTGAGGAAATCACCCGGGCTCCTTAGCCACGCCCTCTCACTGTCCGGTAGCTTTTAGCTCTTGGCTTGCCCACCCTGACCCGTCTCAATGCCTGGCGATTTCAACACACATCAATGATCCTTCCACCATCCTGGCCCCCATTCTTCACACATTTCTCCCTAAATGATCTTGGTCTCCATCCTACCTTGGTCACACACTCAAAGATCATATCAAAGGCTTTCTCATTACCAGAAATAGTAACTCTTCCCACAATCTTACTTTCATGCACACAACTTACAAATCACCACCTCCTGTGTCCAGCTCATCACCACTGGTGCCCTGACTCCAACAGGCCTCACCACCAGTCCCACCACCCTCTGATCTTACCATTTTGCCACTTTCCCTCACGCAAGCTCCCCCGCCAAACCTGTTTTCATTCGCCTCCTGACCCAACTTCACCGCCATGGTCAGGCATCACATTCACCTCTTGCTTATACCCTCTGCGAGCCCTTCTTCTGTTTACCTTAACCACCGGCACTCTAGTTGAGCCACTGTGCATCCCGTATCGTACGCATGTGCCATGAGCCATTGAACCAAACCTCTGTTAATGGACATTGTAAGGATTCTATGTTTAAAAGATGGGAACTTACCACTTACACTACCTCCATAAATGAACTCTACTGAGTTCTTTATAGACAAAGTAAAATGTGATGCTAACTATATGAGAAGATTCTCCTATCATGTTTCCACATTCCACTTATTTAAATGCTCAAAACCCAGAGTGCAATCTGAGTCCCTAGAATGGCCTGCAAGGCCCCATGAACCCACCCCCAGTCCCTCTCTCTGAGCCCTGTGTACACCAGCGTCATTACCACACCCCCACAGCAGGTTCCCACAGTGGCATCCCTGTACCTGCTCTTCTCCATCTAGAACATCCTTTTTCCAGATACCAAAGGATATATCCCCTCACTACCTTTAAATATCTGTTTGACTATCATCCCCTCAATAAGGCCTACCCTGGCTCCTCATGTGCCCATTTACAACTGTAATACCCTCTCCAGGACACCATATCCCCACTGGTATGTTTCTGTCATAACACTTAACATTTCTTTCCAACATACTATATAATGTACTTATTTATGTGTGTCTTCCCTCACTAAAGGGTAAGTCCATAAAGGTAGGTACTTTTTATTTTATTCACTGACATTTCTCCAGTATCCAGACAGTGTCTAGCACATCACAGGTGCTTAATAAATACTCCTGGAATGAATGAAAGCACATACACTCAGAAGTAATGCCCTGGTACAACATAAAACATGATCCAAATGCACAGTGCTATGTGAATCAGACTGTTTAGGTTCAAATGCCAGCCTCCCCACCTGAGAGAGGATGAGCATGAGCAAGTGACTTAACCACTCCAAACCTACACTTTCTCATTTGCCAGAGTTGGATGGAAGATCAAATGGCAATGTGCCAAAAAAACAGATACAAAATACCAAATACAAGGCACACAGTACACGGGTCAAAAAAGACATTTTAAGTTTAACATACCTTCTAGAAAGAGACTTGAATAAAGCAGGGTATATAGGCAGTACTATAAAACTAAAACAGTGGCATTTAGTTGGGCCGTCTGCCCAGCTCTCCTCCCTCCCATGCAAGGCAGTGCTCTGCATACGCACAAGTAACAGGCCCTCAGCTGGGTTTTTAAAGGCTTGCACATTCTCCAGTAAGAAAATAATAGTTCACGGACTAGGAGGGGATCTTGGTGATATTTCTTGGACTTTAAATGGGATGAATACAAAACTATCCCAACGAAGTAGACGGCTATACTCAGTATCGGTTGCCTCAAATAACAATCATGATAATGACACTCTAACAAGAAAGAAGACTGAGAAAATCTAATGCACCAAAGACTTACAGAACACTACTCTGTATGACCTGTGGGTTCTTCCAAATAAATTAACAGGCAAACCAATTTATAAGTACTTTAAGAAAAAAAATACAGTTTGGAGTAAGTATAAAAGGCAATTTCTCTAATGAAAAATATTACTCAGCAATTGGTGAAAAACCAAAAAAGACTCAATGAGATGAAGACAAGAATTTTCAAAACCATTACAAGAAACCCAAATTAAGCAGCCTAGCCTCACATGTGCTATCGGCTCTCAGATCTGCGCCCAGCTGACTAATATGTGCAGGCCGGCAGCATCTCAGAGGAGCTGAGTGATGTTCACCCAAACAACTGTGAACTCTTTTTAATAAAAGAGAAGCCACTCTTTAATACAACTACTATGAGACTAAAGATACTTACAGTGAAACAAAATCTAGTAATAATAATTTTAAGATAAATGGAGTATGGAAACATACATATGAACATTTTCATTGTAGACTCAGCATCACACTTCATTTACATGGAACTCAAGACTCATTTGTGGAAGAAGCATAAATGTTAAATTCCCCAAAGTTTAAACATACAATATTAAGGCAAGATGCCCATTAACAGTGTCCAGTTAAATGATGTATGGAACATTCACATAATGGAAAATTACGCAGCTAACACAGAGGAGAGAAAAAGCAAGCAACAAAAAATAGGTATAAAATGATCTCATTTTCATAAAAAGTAAAGTAATATAATTATGTATAAATACAACCACTTAGATTTATTATTAAATAAAAGCATGCAAATTGACCTTAGGGCTGATTTTTGCCTTAGTTTGTCACTGAAGAGCAAGTGATTTTAGTAGATAAGTGCTGAGAAATCAACTGATGTCACATTGTTAGTCTTGGCTTATCTTTTAATGGCTTATATTCAAAAGTAATGGCTTCAAATAGGAAGCAAATCATAAGGAATGCATGTTTAGTACAGATATTTCTATAGTACTACCCATTTCAGCTATTCTTCTTAATGTGCTATTTAGCAAATGAAAACATCCTTTGGAATCTTGAATTTTTCATCAAAGTCCAAGAAGTTAATATAACTCTCTCTTCTCTCATTCTGTTTCCTTTGCACAGTCACACCCATCACTTCATGAGAGGCCATTAAGTCATAACAAAATACAGAACCTCAGGGTTCAGAGGCTGATTTCAGTGTTATAGGGGTTTCCTATGATTCCAGATCCCAGTACAGTGTGTCCAGGAATGCAGAACTGCCTTAGTTTGCTAGGGCTGCCGTAACAAAATATCAAAGACTGCACGGCTGAAACAACATGATTTTATTTTCTCTCAGTTCTGCATGGAAACTGAGGAGTCTAAAGTCAAGGTGCCAGCAGGGCTGGGTTCTCCTGAGGCTTCTCACCCAGCTTGTGCATGGCTTCCTCACCGCGTCCTCGGGGACTGTTTCTCTCTGCCTATGCACCCCTCATGTCTCTTCCTCTTCGTGTAAGGATACCAGTCCTATTGAACTAGGGCCCCATCCTTTCGCTCTCACTTAACCTTAGTTACCCCTTTAAAGACCCCATCTCCAAATACAATTATGTTGGGGGTAAGGGCTTCAACCTATGTATTTTTAGAGGGGAAACAATTCAGTCCATAATAAGGACTTTCATAGAGTTATGTGAGAGGTAACTGGAAGAAAACTACTAACAAATAAATAAACATACCTGTTATGTATGTTCAGCCTACACTCGATGAATGAGTAACTGGTACCAGTCCACAGCATCCTTAGAAAGCCAAACTGGAGGAGCCACTCATACCACTGTAGTTTCCCCCTACTGGTGCCTTCCTGCTCTCCTTAACACCATGAGGAAGGAAGGGAGACCCTCTTCCATCTGACAACCCTCAACTCTTTGAAGCAGCAATCCTAGCTCCCCTCTAGGTGAAGTGCTCCCAGTACTTTCAATGTCCCACAGTGGGATTTCTTTACCCTTCTCATTTCTCTCTCTCTCTTTCCATCATTCATATTTAATAACTGCTTCTTTTTAAGAACTGAGATCACAGGCAGGTAATGTGCCTTTCCTTTATGACTTCTGTATCTAAGCGTTCCTTCTTCATTAGGGTAATTTTACATTGCATTAGGATTTCTCAGAGCTTCCCACCCCTAGACTGTCTTTCTTCTCTCTAGTGTCACAACATGTTGGAATCACAACATTCTCTTTTCTGAAATGCTGAATTCTATTGCTCTTTGCATAAAGGCATGATTCCCAGCCATAGAAGACATTAATAGGCCAGTTAAGGAAAAAAAAAATTGGTACTTAGAAAAAAATAGACTAAAAGATGAAATACAAAACTATTCACAAGCCAGAATCTCCTTACCAAATAAGAGAGAGGAGACTGCTGCCACAGGAAAGGAAAGGAACATTTATCTAATGGCTACTACATGCTAGCCAAACTTATCCCCACTTCTTGAAAATAGATAAATGTACTTTAGGTACACTGAGTAACCTATCTGAGATCATTCATTCCAATTTTAGTGAAGGCTGATTCATTGCCAGGCACTTCTTATAGTACAGATATTGCTAGGAACAAGACATATTAAGCCCTTTTTTTCCAAGAGCTGACATTTTAGTAAGGAATGCAGAAAATAAATAAATTACAGTAGTTCAATTTACTGATAAAAGGCATTATAAAAACAAAACAGGTTAATGAGAAAAAGAATGATTGGAGGAAAATGACAGGGAATCTCAGGGCTGTGACCTCTGGTGACAGGTTAAGTGACCTCTGAACTGACATTTGAACACCGAGAAAGAGCCAATCATGTGAAGATCTGGGAAGATGTCTGAAGCAGAGGAGGAGCAAGTGCAAAGGTCCTGAGGTAAGAATGAGTTCAAGAAGAAAGAAGGTCAATGTGGCTGGAATGTTGCAGCTGGGAGGGGCATGGCACATGGGGGCAGGGATCAGATCCTGGAGGATGCTGTGGGGCCTGGTAGGGAATTTACATTTGATTGTAAGTGCCACAGGAAGTCATTTTAGAGTTTAAAGCTATGGGTGACATGATCTGATTTAGTTTTAAAAGTTCCCGTTGGCTAGTGTGTGGAGAGTAGACTGTAGATAGGCAGGAGTAGAAGCAAGGAGAACAATTTGGAGGCTGCAATCTTGTGAAAAAGAAATAGCAGTGGCTTGACATGGGTGATAACAACAGGGATGGAGAGAAATTAATAAATTTGGAAGACAGAACCAACAGGACTGTACTTAGACTGAACATGAGGAGCAAAGACACACAGTACTAGGGTTTGGGGTTGCAACCAAGGGTAATGAATTTCATGTTCTGGGCAGAGGCATGTAGATGGTTCACATGTAGGAGCAGGAAATGATAAATAAAGGTCCCTATGGCCATATCTTAATGCTTTAGTTCATAAAACAAAAGAGTTCACCCACATTCAGTTATAAACAGCATTCAAGTTAGGTCATATACAAAAAGTCATCAGAAAGAAGAAAAACTGTTCCTTTCTGTTAAAACTCACTTGGATAAGACATTAATTTCATCTATCTCTATTCTATGTCAACACCTTAGGCATGAAGAAAATCACAGCAATGTAATCACAGCTACTTGAAATTTTTCTCTGTGAAAGGAAAAAATTCCAACCGACTATTTTCAGATGTGTGATGTTAGAAGTAGATGTATCAAACAGCACTTTAGGGGTGGAGGAAAGGAGGGAGACAGGGAAGAGAAAGAGACCTGGAAAGAGGCGGAGGAGGGAAGGGAGAGGGAAGGTGAGAGAACAAGTTTTCAACTCCTTTTCCCCCACAAATGGCCTTCCCATCTACCAATACCCACCCCAGACCACCCCAGAAAAAAAAGAAACATCCCCAATTCATGAATAAATACACAGTTCCAGTAAATTAATTAACTTCTCAGGACTAGGGTTCTTTTTTTAAAGAAAAGGTTGCCTGGCACCAAAAAAGAGAAGTCGATGATATTAGCTTCCCTTTTGTGCAGTCATGAGTTAAGAATGCAAAAATAAGTGTCCCCATCACCAGACTCTATTAAAGAACTGTGTTCATTCTCTAAAGCTAACAAAAGGGGTCACACTTCTATACAGACTTTATATTTCATCTCAAGTCCTAAGAAGCTTCTGGAGACAAGAGCCAAGCACTGGTCCTTCTTAACAAAAAAGGAAAGTACCGACACAGAATGAAAAGCTACTACAACACGGAGAAACCAGTATTTTTTCAACTCTAAATGAGTCTGCACTGAACTAACAGCTTTAATCTATAGGAGACAAATGATTCAGAAAGAAAAAGATGAAGATTCAACATAAACATTTTTTTAAGTCACCTTCTCTTAACCTTTGTAACATGGACTTAAGTTCATACATTTTATGCCTCCCTAGAAAGTTCCGTGTTCCCAAATCTGCTGGAACATACACACACAGGACATTTGACACATTAGGCATCTGTTAGCAAAAAGCTTCACTCATAAATTCAGCTGGGTATATTTTATGTTACCAATGGATCTATTTTGTTTATTTCCAAAGGCTCATTTTTAGCTACACTCCCTTTTTTCCTTTTAGATTATTCTTTAAGAAAAAAAAATACTCAAATGCCAGAATTCTCATTAGCACTGATGGTAAGACTTACTGTACACACATGCAGGAAAATTTTATCTCAATGAATATGTTTCATGGTCAGCTGTTGTCAGTTCTATTAATCAGTTTCCTTCAATTCACAACTTACTTAATTCTGACATGATTCAGACCAGAATCTCTTGTGACTGCAACTCTCCCATCTCCTAATACTTAAAAATAATACATAAGTCTTAGCAGAACTCTAGCTGTTCTTGTGAATGACTGTTTCTAGTATGGGGTTTTAAAAGTATGCATTATGGGTCCAGATATGGCAGTTGGTCTCTTTATAATAAAGAGAATATTCCTGCATATGTTAGAAGAGCTTTCAGGATTCTTTAAAACTTTGGTTAGAATTATAGCTTATTCAAGTTAGAAGAGGCCATAATCCAATGCACAGAAAATATATGTAAGAAAAGCATGCCCTGGAGAGTGAAACACCTTACATACTCAAGGTCACACTGCTATTTGGACCTGACTTCAGGAAATGTGCATTCACATACACAGAGCTTGCCTAATTAGAAACTTTTCCTATTGTCTCATTGATCTTTCTAACTCCACAATATTCTGAAAAGTCTGATTCTCATCAGGGACTTGCAATATATAAATTACAGTGAGATATAACTATGACTAAGCTGGGTAAAATTTAAAAGACTATCAGTGCCAAGTGTTGGCAAAGATTTGGAGCAATATGAACTTTGATACACTGGTTGGTGGGAGTTGTTTGGCTGTATCTACTAAACAACCTTCACTACAGCTGAACATATACATATCCTATGACCCAGCAACCCAATTTCTAGGTGCACACATGAAGCAGAAGAATGGACAGAAATGTTCAGCATTGTTCATACTAGCAAAACACAAAGCCAAAACAAAAACCAGAAACACTCCAAATGTTTGACAGTAGATAGACTGTTTGATATGCTTGGATCTGGAATACTATACAGTTATGAAAACAAATGACCTACAGCTACCTGCAACTACATGAATGAATTACACACACATAATGGGAGAAAGAAGTCCAAGATAAAATATATTACTTGATTCTATTAAAGTTAAAAAACTAGGAAAATGAATCAGAGATGTTAGAAGTCAGGACACTGGTTATCTGTAGAGAGTATGGAAGAGGTATAAGCATGAGAAAGATTTCAGGGGGCTGATAATATCCTATTTGTTCATATATGTGGTGTTGTAACAGATAATTCATTGAGCTATATGCTAATAATTGATGTGCTACTTGATATATATTATACTTCTATTCTTTATCAGTAAAAAAAATCCAATCTTTAATTATGTGATGGATTTCAATATATTGTTTCTTTCAAAAACATGTGTTCTGTATGTCCTAAATACATATTTCTACATTGTTTGTATTTATGCAAGAATGAACAACCCCTGTGAAAATACCCTACTCTGGATTCCACAAAGGCTTGCTTATCTTTGTACTATATACTTCACTGGTAGGAACTTGTCTCAAAGAAAATACAGACAACAATAAAGGGTAAATGGATGTGTATCTCATTTCCAGATACTGCTAATAAAAATGTTACTTTTGAATACCTCAGTCCAAAGCTTGAGAACTAAATCTAAGCATTTCTTTGGTATATTATCATCTTCTAATTCAAATGGTTTTATTTACATGCCAACTCCAGTCTACTGGGAATGGTTGCCTGGAGTGCTGAGTTAAGAAATACTGGATGCCATGTCAGGGTCAGCAACAGAGAACACTGTTTGCCCCACTGGCAAAGGATGGAGCATGGGGGGCACAAATACTTCCTGACTCTGTGAGAGAATCAACAGAAAACACTTTCTCTCACAGGATAAAAATATTTCCTCAATCATTTTAAATGCTCCACAGAAAAATGTCTAGTAATATTCTAATTTGTTATACCTGTTTATCGCTTATTCTTAAAAAGTTATTTTAATATAATCTACCTTTAATACAGTTTAAGTATTTATAATAATTAAATATTTTCCTAATATTAATTATATTATTGTAATATAGTTTAAATACCTCCCAGTAAAGCAAATTGATAAAGAGTATAAAATTATTTTTAAGAAAAAGTAGTTTAAGGAAAAAAAAGTTTAAAAACATTTATTTTTTTTATTTTTTACATATATTTTCTGTGCATTGGATTATGGCCTCTTCTAACTTGAATAAGCTATAATTCTAACCAAAGTTTTAAAGAATCCTGAAAGCTCTTCTAACATATGCAGGAATATTCTCTTTATTATAAAGAGACCAACTGCCATATCTGGACCCATATACGATTCATCTATCCTCTTCTGTGCAAAACAGAACTGCCAGATTACAAGACTAGCAAGAAAACAAACAAACAAACAAAAAAAACCCAATTCCAATCCTACTAAATGTTATTATGCTTGGTTCCTCCAAGAATTAAAAATTGTTTTGATTGCTATTTTTCTCTTTGGTATAAATTAAACCATGCAATTCAATATTTTACAAGTTTTCATTTACCTTAATCAAAACTAATATGAAAATCAACCTTTCCCACTGCAGTACTTAGGAAGACTTTAGTTGTAGTTGAAAAGAAGCACATAGTCTAACTGAAGGGCATTATTTTACATGATCTTTTCTAGATTTTTGTAAAACTAGATAATTTGTACTGACACAAATTCAAAAGATGCAAATGTAGTGTGAAGGTGAGCACCTAAGTGTGGTGCAAAGCACCATTTT
Source organism: Phataginus tricuspis (assembly GCA_029783875.1). Lineage (NCBI taxonomy): Eukaryota > Metazoa > Chordata > Mammalia > Pholidota > Manidae > Phataginus > Phataginus tricuspis. The sequence continues at coordinate 18,977,471 of JAQQAC010008864.1, forward strand.
ATTCAGTCACAGCCAGTATTAGCATTACCAGATGGGAAAAAAAGTGAACTGAAATTTCACGCTTCTGCCTTTCACTTTCATGTGATTTCTTCGTAGCTCTTATCTGTGATTCACACTGCATGGTGGGTTAGATTCTTACCAATTATAACTCTATCTAACTCTATATTTCCCTTCATTTAGATGCTCAATCTCAGAACTAGGAAAAATACCCAGAGATGACGGGTTTCACTGAACTCTTAATTCCAAGTCTCAAATGAGTACTCGGGCTGTCAAACAACCCTTCTCTATGTCTGAGGTATGGCAATTCTCTCAGCTGTCAAAACTACAAGCAATCACTTTCTCTTCTTCCCATAAACTTCCAATTGTCTTTCCTCCCATTCTTTAGCCAAAGTCTTTGCCTCCTGTTTAATTTAAAAACAGCCCACACAGGAACTCTCCATCCTTCACCACCCACACTTACTGTCCACGCCACACTATGCCTTGACTCTGTACAGTGCATGGAAGGCAAACCAGACACTAGTGATCCATTGCCCTCTTCTCTTAACTCTGTACACTATTTTGTGATTATCTTAGACCAATATGGCTTTAAATACCATCAATACGCTCATCTCCAAATTCATTTGTCTAAACTAGATGTTTGAAAGACATATCAAAATTTACATGGCCAAAAATCTCTTGAAGATAAACACAAGCACTTTTTCCTGGACACATCCCCTTGGGCAAGAGAAACAAAATAAAAAATGAACAGGTGGGACTACATCAAACTAAAAAGCTTCTACACAGCAAAGGACAACATCAGTAGAATAAAAAGTACCCTACAGTATGGGAGAATATGTTCATAAATGAATCATTTTATAAGGGGTTAACATCTAAAATATATAAAGAACTCATACACCCCAACACCAAAAATAAATAAATAAATAAAATAACCTGATTAAAAAATGGGTGGAGGACCTGAACAGACACTTCTCCAAAGAAGAAATGCCAATGGCTGACAGGCACATGAAAAGATGTTCCACATCTTGAATTATCAGGGAAATGCAAATTAAAACCACAATGACATACCACCTCACACCAGTTAGGATGGCCACTATCCAAAAGATAAAAAATAACAAATGCTGGTGAGAATGTGGAGAAATGGGAACCCTGTTACACTGTTGGTGGGGATGAAAATTGGTGCAGCCATTGTGGAAAGCAATATGGAGGTTCCTCAAAAAACTAAAAATAGAAATACCATTTGATTCGGTAAATCCATTCCTAGGAATTTACGTGAAGAAAACAAGATCCTTGATTCGAAAAGACACCCCTATAATATATACCCCTATATTTATCACTGCACTTATTGAAATAGCCAAGATACAAAAACAACCCAAGTGTCCATCAACAGATGAATGGATAAAGAAGATGTGGTACATATACACAATGGAATATTACTCAGCCATAAAAAGAAAAGAAATCCTCCCATTTGCAATAACATGGATGGATCTAGAGGATATTATGCTCAGTGGAATTAGCCAGGAGGAGAAAGACAAGTACCAAATGATTTCACTTATTTGTGGAGTATGAAAACAAAGCAATACTGAAGGAACAAAACAGCAGAAGACTCAGAGACACTGAGAAGGGACTAGTGGTTACCAAGGGGGAGGGGTTGGGGAGGGGGACGGGGAAGGGGATAAAGGGGCACAATAATTTGCAATCACAAAATAGGTTGGTCATGGGGATGGTAGTACAGCACAAGAATACAGTTAATGACTCTGTAACATCTTACTATGTTGATAGATAGTTATTACACTAGAGGGCATGAGGATTTAATAATATGGGCAACTGTTCAGCCACTGTGTTGTATAGTTGAAGCCAACATAAGATTGTGTATCAATGTACTTTAATAAAATTAAAAAAAAGAAAAAGAAGTCTCCTAAAAAGAAAAAAAATTTTATGTGGCCAAAACAAAACTTTCCTCACTTCTCCCAAACTGTAGTCCTTCCATCTCAGCAAATGCTCACCACTAACCACTTGGTTAGTCAGTGCAAAAACCATGGCGTCATCTTGGATTCCTCTCTTTCTCCTAATCCACCCACATTCATCAGCAAGTCCTGCTGGCTCTGCCTCCAGAGAACATCCATCATTTCTCTCTGCCCCCCTGCTACCAGCTGGTGCAAGCCCGTACCTCTCTCATCAGACCCAAGATGGCTGATGTGCCTCCCTTCTATTTCCCCAGTCTAATGGCTAAGCAGAAGCCAAAGTAATCCTTTCGAAGCACAGATCTGAGTGTGTCTCCTCCCTGCCCTTTAGAAGGAAATCTAAACTTCCTAGATGGTCTCAGAGGCTTTAGGCGACCTGCTCAGCCTCCTCTCTGATTTCATCTCCTGCTACTCTTGCCTTATGCACTGCATTCAGCACACCGGATTTTTCTTTTTTCCTATTTTCTGAACACCTCACATTCTGGATTGCTTTAGGATTTTAATATTAGCTATTGCTTCCATCTAAATGCTCTTTCCCTGTATCCTCTCACTACCAGCCCCTTCTCACTCAAGGGACCACCTAAGTCAAGTCAGCTTCCACCCCACCACTTGCTCTCACATCACTCTTGTTTTATTTCTCCATAGGAAATTATGTTGTTCATTTTTTTTTTTTAAACCATCTGTTTCCTGACCTTCCACTATAAGCTACATGAGAAGAGGAGGGCCTTGTGGATCTTGCCTACTGCTGGGTTCCCAGGTTTGGCACAGTGACTAGCAAGTAGAAGGTGCTCAGTACATTATTTGCTAAATGAATACAGACAGACTGTCATAATTAAAGTCACTTAGTCTGAACCATTAATCCAGCATGTAAACCTCTTAGGAAGCGACCTGAGAACCAGTATCTGCCCAGTACCTGCCGGTCACTTGTGCCTGGGATTGCACTGCTCCTGAAGCTGGCTATTCCATCCCTGAACAGCTGGGATGATTGCGAAGCCCTTAGTCTTCCTCAAGCTGAAGTCTCACTGCTGTTGTTTCTGTTTGTTTGTGGAGGCCCTTACGATGATGCAGAATGCATTTCCTGTGTTTTACACAAGACAATGCTTCGAATGTGTGAAGCTGGTGATTGTTGCCTTCTTTTGGCTGAATAGTCACAGTCTTCTCAACAGCTCTTCATACGGCAGAGCTGTGAGCCTCACACCGCACGACTGCCCTGAATTGCAATGCAGTCACATACTTGGCTATCAGCCACACAAATCTGGCCCAGTTTATCATTTCACATCTGGCTGGATCAACTAATCTCTTTCTTAGGGAGCATAACTTGATTTAAGTTAAGTCTTGTCTCCTTCCAGTTCAAGACCACACATGATCCATGTATCTTTCATACCCTAAGTGCTTACGGCCTCTTCAATCTCAGTATACTACAGTCACTCCTCATTCGTGTCCCAGAATCCCTGACACTGTTTGTTATTCTCAGTACAAGCCACCACCCTTTCCCTTTGGAGGAAAGCCTCCTGGTCTCCTTTCTGGCATAAAGATCCTGATTTTCCACACATGTAACTTAATTAAAAGCTCTCTTAATTTTCACATAGGTGGCCTGAGACTGGCACTATTTCTAACCAGGAGCAAGGGAGTCACAAAAGGGCCCTTGTGTCTACTATCACAATATATCTAAAGCTGGAAAAACAAGGTGGAGTCACTGGGGGTGTCCTAGGACAAACTGGGACAATCCTGGACAACATGAGACCTCTACTTTGTTCCCTTCCTTGCTTCCCTAAGAAAAGCCAAAGAAAACAAGAATTACTCCAAATAAGAGTAAGGGTTATTTTAGCCCACTGTGCATAGCAGCACTGTTTTAGAGCTTTCCATTATCTAGCTGTACTCCCTTTACCTCCGCAGCACACTGCCATCTCATTTAGATCCTTTGCATTGGGTAATATCTGTTGGAAAGGTAATGTTTAGATAAGAAAATATGGTTTGGTCATCTGAAAACATTCTTTATTTTCGTAGATGGTTAACACATTGTGGTAAAGAGAATAACCTTAACAAAGTAGGCTGAAGAATAAAACCATATCAACATACACCAAAAGAGCTGAGGTAATGCTCAGAGGGCCAAAATACTGGCCAGAAGGTGACCAGAATGATCCAGGTGTGTGATTAGCTGAGATTTAGGAACAAAAAATCCTCTGCAGTAATTTTTTGTACTCTCAAATATATTCTGAGGAGTAATAATTTCAAATAAAATGACATGGGATCGGTCTATCAGTATTCCGTCTTTGACAGTTACAGCAAAGACAGTTTGTGGAAATACAGATAATTACCTTCTGTATCTGCCTAAATAGATTAAAATGTCCCCTCCTTAATTCTCCCCTGCTCCTTAAAAATGTATTTCCCTTTAAAAAATACTATGTATTTCCCTTTACAAAAAGGGAATAAACATTTTCAATAAACATGTCCCTCAAGTTCTGAGTGGTGCTCCCCAGTTCCAAACCTATGGGATTTAGTCAATAAGTCTCATTAATATCATCTAGAACCAGATGGTCTTAAAACAAATATGAATATTCTTTTAAACCTTTATTTTACTAATGAAATAATGTATTATGTGCCCGGGCTGTATGGAAAAATGCAGGCAGTAATATCTCTTCTAATATAATTATAGTTCATATTCATTCTAGAGTTCTAGCCTTTTGAAATCTGTTCCAAGAGGAATGCTCTTCCCTCTCGGTCACTAACAGTTGTTCCTCTCAACTCACTCAGTTTTCCTTTTATGAACCTCCACCAAGTTCAGTTAAGAATTGAAAACAAACTGTGAAGTCAATTTAAAACTTAACTCACAACATTGTGTGATCTTCTGGATGTTGGAAGAGATTCGCTGGGCCAGCAGGGCAGGGTCACCACTAATTCCTGGAGTGTAAGACATAGCTGATTTGCTTATTCACTAATTTCATCAGATGTTGGTGGGCTGAGCAGTTTCTAAATGGTCACCTAAAAAACATAAAGTTAAGTTAACTCTTATCTCCTTCCAGTTCAAGCCCACACATGATCCATGTATTGTATCACATAATTATATTTTTTAAGTTACTGACTTACCCTTTCAAAATTACCTATCTGGGAGATTGATTAATCTAAAAGGGTTGAAATCTCACAAAGGGACAAGTTAAGAGGTAAAATTTCTGTCTATCAAAAAAACTAGACTTTACCTTCAAGTTGTAGGTTTAAAAGAAAACAAGTAAGGTTTAATAAGGTTCACGTTATACATTGTCTTTGAAAATGTCTTTGATCTAAGGAAGGGTTATCAAGTCCCTTTTCTGTGTATAATTTTGTTTATATGTTTTCTCCTTAACTCAACAGGAAGCAACTGTAAGGCAGAGCCCACGTGTTATCTGTCTTTCTCCAACATTTCAAACAATTCTGGGCACAGACTGGCATTTCAGTATTTATTAAATGGAACACAGACTTCAGGGTATCCCCTGGAAATTTCATTCTACGTAATTTAGCAGACGCAGGAAAAGCTCAGGAACATATGACTAATGGGTCTCTAATTTTAATGGGAAAGGTCAAATGTGACAGAGCGGATGCTCGTAACACCTTCCCTTCAGAGAAGAACAACTGTCCTTTTCTAGAAGCCAGCACCTTAGGATAGGAAGCAGAGCCAAGATATGGCACGGAGGTAGATGACGTTCTTTTCTTCTCCAATTCACACCCCACCTGGGAAAAAGAATGAAAAGGGGTGCCCCTGCATACACAACCGTGCACAGCAGCAAAGAATTTCAACAACTCTGACACCCATCTTTTCACTGTGTGCGCACTGAATACTTAAAAGTTGTGGGCAGTCTGCCACCTGCCCAGCATTAAATGAAGCACTGCAGAGTTGCAAGCAAACAAACAAAACAACGAAGATAAAGATTCTGCTCAAATCAAGTCTGTCATCAGGAGAAAGGATAAAGTTAATGATATGAAACAGCAAAAGCCATACAAGTCAGCAAAAGTTCAAATGTAGGCAAAAGTGACAGGACTACAATAAGGAAATACCACTATTGCCCTTATCTAGAAAGAATTGATGAAAGAGAAATGTAAGATTTGGATACCTGGGTATGACCAGTATAGCAAAACAACAAAGGCAAAGACATGAAGCCTGGGTGGGATGGACTCAGAACATGTGAATAGGGCAAATGCACTGTGTCATCTACCAAAGAAGGGGAGGCTTCTGGTCAACCCTGGATCAGATGATTCAAGGCTGGGACAAGTGAGAGACAACACAGGAAGGAGTTGGAATGAACTAACATTCCTGCGAAATGAAAAGCATTTCACATCGACTATCTAATTTAATTTTCAAAATCTCCCCTTCAGAGTAGGTAGTAGCAAATAAATCTTGCCTAACGATAAGCAACTATAGCTTATAAAGATTAACTGGCAAAATAACCCAACCCAACCATCAGGTGGAGGTGGGATTCAATCCCAGGATGCTGGGTCCAAAGCTATCCATGTTTGCTACCACACAAAACTAATGTCACAGAAGAAGGCCAGCCTGGATGCTAAGGTTTAGTTTGAATACACTACAGTAAGAAACCACTGGAGATTTCTGGTAGGGTAGAAGAGGCCACAGGGAAATACATGTCTTTGTTCTAAGGGTCAGTGTTGGCAGAAGTGCAACAGCTGAACTGTCGAGATGGGTAGGACAGTACTGGTTCCATGCCTGAAACTTTAGTACCTTGTGGGATGAGCCTGACTGCCCTGGAGATCCTGGGAGCTTTGAGATTCTCTCCATTCCCCTTCATGGATCCACAGGTCCAGTTGATCTATTCTGGACCTCCCCAAGTCCTAAAGATAGACCCCAAACCAATTTCATAAAAGGGCAAATGCAAACCTCAACTCAGCAGAACCGCTGGAGCAGGGCAGCAGGAATGAACTTCCTTGCAGGTAGCCCTGGACCTGGGCCTGCAGCTGCCTGAGGAGCTGGGTTGAGACAGAAATGAGACCATTACCCAAGCCTCCCACAAACCACCAACTGGATCTCTAAATTCTGCATTTTTTTTTCAGTAAGAGCTTGAGATGTAATTCACATATCATATGATCCACCCATTTAAAGTGTAAAATCCAACAGTGTTTTAAAATATTCACAAAGTTGTGCAACCATCATATCACTTTGAAAACATTTCATTACCCCAAAATAAGGCCCATACTCATTAGCACTCACATCCCTGTTCTCTCCAGCTATGCCAGCTATAGGCAACACTAACCTACTTTATATCTTTGAAGGTTTGCCTATTCTGTACATTTCATATAAATGGAACAAATTTCATACAGTTTGTGTTCCTTTGTGACTGGCTTCTTTCTCTCAGCATGTTCTCAAGGTCCGTCCACAGTGTAGCATGAATCAACACTTTTTCTCCTTTTCATTGTCAAACAGTTCATTACATGGATGAAGACAATTTTCTCCTGGCTCAATGACATCCTTCTTTTTCCTTTCCATCCATCAGCTTGATCACTAAAAAAAACTGGCTCACAGCCAATGCAAACACACTGAATGAGGAAATGTTCCTTTTTCTTATTTATGTGCTCTTTAGAGGGTGCTCCTCCATCCATGTACACAAATGAGTCTCACCATCCATGTCTCTTAAGTCACACTCTTAACTCTATTTAGTGTCAACATGTCTATGAAGCTACAGGAACCCACCAACTGCCTCTAATGGCCTTTTCAGCTGCTGGTATAATTGGCAACTGGAAATCTCCATGTTGGGCCCGCCATTGTGGGCCTGCTGCCAGGATCAAAATGAGGTAATGCAGGTCCAGGGCCAAGAGCTTTTCAACTCGGAGAGGAAAGGTATGATCTGCTCTTGGATCTGCAAAGCCGACACGGACAGATCTTGACAACCTTTCGTCCATCAGAACCACACCACATCATTACCTGAAGCCTACTCTTTCCCCAGTAGAGGGAGTATGGTCACGGCATCTTGTCAATTCGAGCTTAGTATTGAAACATTCTCCTTCACTCAAAACTCAGGCAAACCCAGTCTCAGCCTTCTCAGTTTTCTTTTGAGGCCCCTTTTTTCCCCTCTTTACTGAATCACCCAATAGCTACAAACCCTACCAGTTTTCCTCATCCTTTTACTCAAGTATCTAAATGTGGGAAAGTTCCTGCTGGTGAGATAGTGGGGCTTCATCCACCCAGAGAGCAGCTACTGTTGGACCGAGTGTAATTTCCTTAGAGAAAGGGCACAGCAGTGATCACTTTGGCTCAATGCTGAGTGAAGCCTGAAAAGAAATTGTAAAATGATGGAAGAGAAAGATACATAAAAACTCAACAAGATCACCAGCAAACTTATTTCCTGAGCACTCTGCTTAGGACTTTTACATTTATTTCCTCAGTTGATTCTTACAACAAGCCTATATGACCTTTCATATGAAGAAACTGAGAAATAATGAGAATAAGCAAGTTGCTTCATGTAAGAAGAGAGTTATAATTTGAAACTAAATCTTAGAGCTCACATTTTAAAAACGAAACCATATTGATTCCTTGTATAACAAAATTAAGGATAGGTGAATCCGACCAATTAGAAAAACCAAATTTATCACCCTCTGCAGACCCTGTATGAAGTTTTGCTAAATCAAGTTTTAGGATGAGGAAACTGACTTGGGATAACTACATGCGTGGATCAAGCTAACCCAGTGAACAGCTTTCTCCTTTTCTGTCTTATCTTGCTAATAATGATATCCAAAAGACAATGGCTGGCTCTTCTGATGACGAGAAATGAGAAATATAGGAGCCAAATGACTAATTTTACTGTAAAAAAATATATATACACATAGATGGGACAGCTAACTAAACTGACTTTTAAAGTGTATAATCGTTGCAAATAGACTAAATCCACCAAGTTATTCTGATGCCTGCTTTTCATGTCAGTCTCCAGCACCTAGCATAGCTAAAACACAGTTAAGTACTCTTGCTGAGTACTTTTGAAAGCCCACTCAGAATTCCTAGTTTTATTGCTCATTATCACTACCCACACTCTCAAATGTGCAAATATCACATGTGAGGCCAGCAGCCTGCACAGCTCACATGCAGAGCATTTCCACCATACTCTAAGTTCTACTGAACAGTGCTCATCTAGACATCTCAATAACTACTTTTCTATGAAGATATGTAAAAACTATAAAGGGAAAGAAGGAAAGAGAGGATCAAAGTGCAATATTATAATGAGAATCTTCTCAAGACTGTTTCTCAGAGCACCAGTGAAAGAACAAACAAAGGGAGTTTTAAAATGGAATCTTGAGTGTCAAACACTACTCCCAGTTACTTCTGGGAACTGCAGAATCCTTAAGATTACCATTAAGCATGAATTTCATCCTCTATGAATCTCAGCATGGACAAAGCAACAGAAATAGTTTTCTTAGTTGTGAACACCAGCATGAAGCACTGGCCTTTCCTCAACCCTCTGTCTCAAAATGTAAGTTCCCAGAGGGGAAGGGGTTTTTGTCTAGTTTTGTGGACTACTGATCTTTTCTGACGACCTGACTATATAAGTGTTTCAGAAATATTTGCAAAATGAATGAATGTACTTATTTCCTAAGAACACATACCCATCCTGAGAAATGGCAAATATTACCATTTCTAAGACACTGAATTCCAGTGCCTTCTTTCAGATCCTGAATGTCCCAGGCATATTCCTGCCTTGGAGCCTTTGCTGGGTGCCGTTTCCCATCCTGAGAAGGCTCTTCCAACTATCTCCTGGGACTGGCTCCTTTTCCCCAGCACAGGCTCAACCCATGCTAGTGAAGCCTTCAGTGGACACCCTCACCTGCAGGGAGAAGTCAGAAACCTTGACACTCTCTCCTAGTCTAGTTTATGACATCATAGGGCTAATCTCCATTTAAAATGATCTGGTTAGTATACTGTTTATTATTTATCCCACCTTTGGAATATAAATATGAGAGAACCTTGTCATCCTGTGGAACCCACAGTGTAAGCTGCACAGTGGATGTTGCATGAATGTGAGGGTGATCGCTCTATGGACATAAGCATTCTTACATAAATAACATTCACTGCATTCTTTAGCTTAGCTGCTCCATCAACTATTCTACTATTTCTTATAGTTCACAATCCCAAGGATTATTTTTTATCCTTTCATACAGTAAACTTTCAAGTTAAATGGAATCACGGCAAATTTTACTCAAGACTTTACTGCAGGTATTTTTTGTATAATTTATTTCCAACTACCAGCACGTGGCTAAAGTTTGGGATCCTAACCAAAATTAGGACTGACTTTGTTATTGGGAGCAGCAGAAATAAAGTAACTGAAGAAAAATGACGTAGACCTTAATAAGTTAATATGGTATCATATTAACTTCAGAAACCTTGAAACTAGAGCGTTAAGTCTTAACTAGTCACAAGTCTGAGACAAACTTCTCAAAGTGGCCTGCAAAACAGAGGCTTGTCCACATCGCAAGACAGTTTAACACTCTCTGCCTGGGTGAGACTCAAGGCAATCCCAGAAGAAATGTCCACCATCAATATTACTAAACAGCACAGCCCTTCATAATCATTTCCTCTTCCTCCAGATTCTGTGAAAATTTTGAATTATAGTCAGAATACGTTGATCTGAATTAAACAAAAATTATTGTGTGTATGTGTGTGTGTGTGTATAAACCAAGCAAATACAAGAAGCTTGCGAAAAAAAAAATAGCATTTGACCAGAAAGGCAATGCTGTTTTGTTTTTGTCTCTATTTAAAGGAAATAACAACCCAACATACTAGGGGGAGAGGAGGCATCTTTAAATATTTTATGTATTTTTAAAGGTCTTAATGTAAACAAATTAAATGACAAGCACTGAGAGCATCAAAGAAAACGTGCCATCAAGGCAAACAGAAAATCAACTACAACGAGCCTCCGAATACACGTATGTAGTTCCTTTCCCGTAGCCACACACTTCCAGTTCCTCCACATTCGGGAAGAGAACTTTAACGTGTTCTCTAAACCGCGAGTTAAAAAGAGGAAGAGGTCAGTTCGCGTCCTGTTCGAGGCAGAAGCTGGATTCCTGAGCTCGGCCTCAGCGGCTCGGGCGCGGTACCGCCCGGGTGCACGCAGCCAGCCGGCGGGGGTGCCTGGGCGAGCGCGGCCCGGGGAGGTGCCCGGGCGGCTGCGCTGCAGGCGTGGGGCTGGCGGAGCGGCCCTGCCCGCCTCCCCGCGCCGCGCACCCGCACCCGCCCAGGAGGCGCGGGGAGCCGCGGGCGCTGCCGAGCTGGGGCAGCGCCGCCCTGCAGGTCGGCGGCCTCCTGACAACGCGCACAAACAAGGAGGCGCGGCAGCCTCGACAACGCGCCTCCAGGGTGCTCGGCCCGGGACCCTTCCTCAGACTCCTCTTACCCGGACCTCCTCGGCTTCCTCCTCCTTCAGCCGCGGCACCCACCGGCCCGGGATCCCCCAGCTACGGTCCTCAGAGGATGGGCGGTGGCGCTGGGACACCCAGTGCGCATGCCCGCAACGCAGCCCTGGGAAGGAGGCGGGGCTCATTCCCCTCCCATTGGCCAGAGAGGCTGAGTGATAGCTTCCCTTCCCGTCCCCCTCAGGTTCTAAGCAAAGGAATAACAGAAAAATTGCAAGGGAGATGGTCTTTGAGGTTTGATGTACAGACGGTGATGCCTCACCCTGCGTGCAAAAAACAAGAGGAGAGGTTGGAGAGTAGCTCTCTTCTTTATCTGGCGATGCTGCCTCCCCTGGACTCGTGTCTTCAGCCTGCCCCATTAAATCATGCCTATCTTGTTTCCTAACCTTTATCTGCAGTAGACTGCATTCATAGCTCCATTTAAATATGTGGACGCAAACATGCACTCCTAGGAAGAACAATGAAAGAATAAATGAAGAGTCACCTCCGTGTGTTCACCTCGGACAAGTTTTCATAGCATATACGAGTCATTCTAAGTATCCTTGAGGAGCAGAGAGTAGTTTTCACAGGGTTTGAAAAGAGCAGGGAATGTTCTCATGATAACTATTCAAATATAATGTAATTGTTAGGTAAAAATCATAGGCGAAATAGGTGAAGAGGATGAAGAGGTACAACTTCCAATTATAAAACACATAAGTCACAGGGATGAAAGTACAGCATAGGAAATGTAGTCAGTTATATTGTAGTAACTGTATGGTGACTTGCTAACTACACTTACGGTGGTGAGCATTTCATGATGTATATAACTGTTGAATCACTATGTTGTACACCTGAAACTAATATAATATTGTACGTCAACTATACTTCAGTTTAAAAATATTTTAAAGCATCAATTGCTTCAGGTGAAAGAAATACCAAATTAATAAGAGATTTGACCTTTGCTTATATCAAGGAAACACTATCAAAAGTCCAGATGCACTTAGGTGGAAATAAAAACCCAAATATTCTTATTAGGTACCGCTTGAGTACATTCTAAGTTGTCTTGGTATTTATACATACATATGTGTATAAGTGAATGAGGTTAGCCAGGGAAAAGAAACACAAGGGTCTTTCTGTTTATTTTTCATTTTTATACTTTTAACAGAAAAATGTGCACAAAATACATTTCCTATTGCTCATATTTCCAGAAACTACAGTGCAAGTATAACAATAAACAGCAACTTATACTCTGCCTCTGTGAAGAAAGAGCAATAGGGAGAGGTGGGCATGCTGGCCAAGCAGAAGGAACAAATCCCTTCTAAAAAGGCAGCATGACTCAGCTATAGCCAATTGTAGACTTTTAGGACTATGGCTCCAATATGATCAAATTATGTGCTTTGTCAAAATGTAGTGGAAATTCAGATTTTTATGTGAAACCTTCTTTTTCAATATTAAATGTTTATAAAACACTCTGTGAGCAAATAAGTATTTCAACCGCTATAACAAGCAATAGTTTTAATCATAGAGTATTAAAGATGGAGAGGGCCTTATAGGATATCTAGCTCTACCTCATCATTTAGGAAAGAGATTAAATAAACTGAAACTGAAAACATCTTCATCAAAATCACACAGATAAGTACAAGCAACACAGATACGAATGATATAATTCAAAATCTTCAGTTCTTCCTATCATATTATTCACTCAGCAAATATTTATTGAGAAGCTGCCATGTGCCAGGTAATTTACTAGGCACTGCAGATATAAAGATGAGTATGATATAGGATTCTCCCTCAAGGAGCTCAAGGAGTGAGATCCATCCCAGGACACTAAAAGATGTGTGATAAAGATTTGTACACAGCACAGTGGGAGCCCAGAGATAAGGATGACTTACTGTGGGGTCAGAGACCATTCCAAAGGGGAAGTGTTAGCAGAATATTGACAGATGTGTAAGAGTTCACTAGGAAAAGAAGATGGAAAAGGATATTCCAGGCAAAAGGAAGATCACACAACTATTCATAAAACCATAGACAAGTGCAAACTCTTAGAGATCTCTATATATTTTACTTAGTAAAGCATAGTAGGTGGGTTGGAGGGACATGGGACTGGAAAGGCAAGTGGAACTTATCTGATGAAAAGCCTCTGTATCATTTAAATGGGTATCTAATAGAAGTTAAACTGTACGTTTTAAGCAAATGTGTCATATGCTCATGTTTCCATACTATGCTCTGGAAAAGTGGGGGAAAGTAAAGGGAAATATCACTGAGTGTGGAGGGGTGAAGAAAGAGGAAGAGAAAGAGGAATTGAGACCTGTACTAAGGCAAATATATTGGAAAAGAAGAGGTGAGGATTGCTGTAAGAAATATTTGAGAAAACTTGGAAATCAATTAAATATGGAGAACAGAAAGAGATGATTACTATTTTTCAAACCCGTGAAGCTGAGCTGAACATGATGTAGCTATATGAGATCTAAGATTCATAGTAAGGCAAATGCAGTTTGAGGATGGAGCTGGGGAAATGAAGGAGAAAGTCACAATAAATTTAGCTTTAGATGTGTTTTATTTAATATTCTGGGGAAGTAATATCTACTTTGAGATGCCCTACAGGCACTTGAAAATGTGAGCTGGAGTTCAGGCTGCAGTTCTGGCTGGAGCCATGGGAAGAGATGAACTCCCTAACTCTTTAAGGAGGGAATGTTATGGCCCTTCAGTGTTTAAGGAAGCTTAGAGAAAGAAAAACCCTGAAAGGGGGTAATCAGAGAGATAGGAGGTAAGCCTGGAAAAGGTGTATTAGAGAATGAAGGAAAAAGAGGGAATGGTCTATAGTATCACATGTCACAGAAAGTTCTAGTAAATTAAGAACCAAAAGCTGTGCATTTTTTGCACTTGAGAATTAGGAAACAGTCAGTGAATATAGGACGAGGCATTTCAATCATTCAAGGAACTATTATGCAAAGAACATAACATCTGCATAGGGTCTTCTGTACTTTCCAAACATCCTTTCATGTTAACTTTGATAGAACCATAGGCTTTTGGAAGGGAAAACACACACTGCTTGGTAGAAGAACCTGAGTCTAGGTGGCCTCTTCGGGTTTCCCTGATAGTTCCTTATTGAACTGGGACCGAAATTGAGTTGTCTGAATCCTCCTCCTGGGCTCCTTTCAATTTCTCATGTTGTAAAATATGTTATGAGTGGATTCCTTCCAGGTCTTTTGAAAACTAGGAATAAGATTTCACTCATTTGTACTTAAGTGGACAAATATGTGTAGTTTAGGTAATCTTGCAGAATTTTGAGGCACAGAGGATAAATGAATCGCAGAAGAGTTCCTGACATAGACTCCCACCTGAGCATCTGCCTGCTATACTTAGTGACATTCAGCCAGGTGCCTTGGACCCAGAAGGGCTCAAAAGCCCACTGATTTGACAAGTGATCATTTTACTTTTCTCCAAACCAACCCTTTACACTTGTGGAAGTTACTTATGCCTGATGGCTTGTAATTTGGATTGTTACCAGCATACTTATTGTGTCCTTACTAATAGAAATACCACCTAAATAACTTCTGCCGCGTGGGTTGAGGCACTATCATCTGCTCTATCTCCAGGTTGGGGAAGAGCAGTGCTGGTGAGCAGGACATAATCACCTGTTCATTTAGTAGCCCCTCAACTAAAAAAATGTTTTAAAAGACCACCATGTGATCTTGTGATAGAGCCAGAGTGGCAAAAGATGCAAAAAAGATTGTAAAGCAAGAAAAGGAATTTATGGAGAAACGAGAGGTTCAAGTTGACTTGTGAAAGTTTGTTTTCGATTTATAATACAATAGGAAAATCACAGCTGTTTTCAGAAATCTGTGATATATTAAAAAGCAGCTTAAATTAGTATCTAATAAACAGGAGTTTATTTCACCCTGTCTTATTTTTAAGCATCCCCCCTCTATCTCCCTCTACAGCCTGCTTGTTTTGTAAGACCACACAAGCCTAGCAATATGCCAAGCACAGAACAGATTTTGGCCTGTCTTTTTAATCTAGAAGTAAAAAATAGGCAACCCACAGAAGTCTTACATAGACAATTAGAGCATGATGATTGGTATGTTTGTTTCTCATTTTATCTCCTAAATATTGTTCAAACATGCCCTCTTCTCTCTGTCCATCATTGTCTATGTGCCAATCCACTGCAACAACTTCCTCACTGGTATCTCTACCTCCAGTTCTACTCAATGTTATTATCCTCAGAGCAACCACGGAACATTTAAAGCACAAATCTGAAAACATCACTCTAGGCTTCATGCCATCCCCATGATTGCAGCATGCCCCAAATGTACTCTTTAAAGATAAATGCACTTGAGCTGAGCAGGAGTGGGGGGCTGAGTAGGTTGGGGGAACAAACCAGAAAAGGATGTCTATGGAGAAACGTCTGGAAATTGTATTACGATACATTCTTAAAGATTGTAAATTAAAGGCTCTGGAAAGTAGTTCAGTAAAGAAATAATATAATTTCTTTTAACCTAGTATTTTCTGAATGTATTTGACAGTAGAATTTCCTTATGCTTAATGGCTGTAAGGACCTTCAAAATATGCATTATAGAAAACAATGCTCTTGAAATCAAGTCCAAGTCCATTATCATGGCATATAAATAGGGTGACCATACATCCAGTTTGCCTAGGACAGTCCCAGTTTATGCTTTTTGTCCCAGTCTCCTGTCTGAGAAGCACACCCTTTCATTTTCAGAAGTGTCCCAGTTCAAATGAAGCATTGTATGGTCACTTTATGTTACAAGGACCTACAGGATCCTGCCTTTCCCTGCATCAAAATTCATACTTTGGAATATGCTACCTTCAAGAACTGCTCCATCTCTTTCTGTCCCCGCCTGCTTCCCACCAGCCCTCCAACCACACATCAGGGGTTTTCCTATTTCTGTGCTTTGCTCATTCAGTTCCCTTTAACTAGAATATGTTCTCTCTTCCTCCTCATTTTAAAAATAAACTCTTAATTTTAGAATAATTATAGACTTACCGAAGAGTTGCAAAGATAGTCCAGAGTTCCCATACACACTTCACTCAGATTCTCCTAATGTTAACATCTCATATAACCATAGTACCTTTGCCAAAACTAAGAATTTAACATTGGTATAGTTATCAGCTGAACTATTGACTTGATTGGGATTTCACTAGTTTTCCACAAAAGTGAATTTTTTGTTCCAGATTCCAATTCAGGATACCACGTTATTTATACAGTATGCTTCCTTTGTCTCCTCCAATCTGTGACAGTTTTCTGTCCTTCCTTTTTGTCATGGACTTGACACTTTTTAAGAACACTGGTCAAGTACTTTGTAGAATGTCCCTCAGTTTAGGTTTGTCTAATGTTTTCACATGATTAGACTGTTTTATAGACATTTATGGTTTTTCTCATGAGTAGACTAGTTTATAGATTGTTGGAAAGAATACCACAGAGGTGTTCTTACTGTATCATTTCATGGTGTACATTATATCACATGATCTACTACTGGTGATGTTGATCTAGATCACTTGACTAAAGTGACGTCTGTGAGTTTTCCCCAATATGCAGTTACTATTTTTCTATTTCCATACTATACTCATTATAAGAGAATTAGCAAGTCCAGTCCACAATAAAGAGGAAGAGAGTGAGTCCCATATTTGAAAGGAGGGCTAGTAAAAATGTACAGATTTATATTGAAACTACTCTAGTGAGTAATACATACATGGAGAGAGATACTTTAAGGCTATGCATATATCCTACTTTTCCTTAAAGTTTTGCCCACTGATTTTAGCACTAATCTATATATTTTGTCTACTACTGTTATGGTCTAAAGATGATTTTTTATTTACTTCAGTTCTTCTGTAAGTAACATTAGTTACTTGTCCCTAATTTATTTTTTCAGTCATTTTTTTTATATAAGTGTGGATTTATGGATATTTATTTTATTCTTTAGTTAAGTTCCCTCTCCATCACTGGGAATTTTTTCAGGTTGCCTCCTGTGTCATTTAACAGATTCCATGTTTATCCCCCTGGCATTTCCTTACTTGTTGGTACAACAAAATGCTCCAGGTGTTTCTTGTATTTTCCCTGTTCCAGCTCTAAAAACAGTCATTTGACTATGTAGCCATTTTTTCTTCTACTGGAAAACAGTATTTAGGAACCAAGATCTGGGAGCTAGTTTCTCGTTGTTACACTGGGGTGTCACTGCTTCTATGCTGTCTAATTAGACAGAGCTAAGAAATAATGCATGTTAACTCATGTGCACACATATCTATAATTCTATCTGATCTTATCTGTATATATATATAAATATAAACTCATATACCTAATTCCAACTCCAATCCAGCCTCACAGGTTCATCTATAGCCTTCCCTACTGCCTTATTGTTAACTTTCTTCTCTAACAGCGAGGAACCTAACTCCCATGGACCTAAGATTCAGTTACATATTTATGTAATGTAATTTCAGAATTGCTGACTCGTACTCCTGTGAGAGAAACATTCTTTTGTTTTTTTATCGTCCAGTGTTGAGTCAAAACAATGTTTTCCAAAATTACCAAGATCAGCTCTTTTCCCCACCCCCTTCAGTGAACTTACATGTTTGTATTGCAGTTAGATTCATTTGTCACACATCTGCTTTCTATCTGGGAATTCACCAAACATACCAGTTGATTTTTTTTTTAAATTTGAGTAACATTTTCTCTTCCTAGTATACAATTCTATGGATTTTGGACAAATGCATGGAGTCAGGTATCCATTGCCCCAGTACCATACAGAACAGTTTCGTCTTGGTAAAATTCCTTTTTCAGTAACTTTTAGTAAGCTCCCTTCCCCTCCCTTGGCAACCATTTGTATTTTCTGTCCCTATAGTTTTGTCTTTTCAGAACATCACTTAAAATGAATCCTACAGTATGTAACCTTTTGAGTCTGACTTCTTCATTTGGCAGCATGCATTTAGGATGCATCCACATAGTTGTATGAATCCATAGTTTGTTATTTTCTATGACTGAGTAGTATTCCGTCCATTGCTTAGAAGTAATGCAGTTTATCCATTCACCTATTGGTTGTTTCCAATTTTGGGCAATTATGAATAAATCTTCTATAAAGGTTTTGATAAAAATATAAGTTTTCAATTCACTTGGTTAAATATCTAGAAGTAGGATTGTTGGGTTGTATGTATTTATTTGCATAAGAAACTGACAAATTGTTTTCCAAGGTCGCTGTATTATTTTGCATTCCCATCAGCAATGAATAAGGGTTTTTGTTGTTCTGAATCCTTGTCACCATTTGATATTGTAGGATTTTACTTTTTAATTTTACCCATTCTACTAGCAACATAGTAGCATCTCATTGTGGTTTTAATTTCATTTTCATAATGATGTTGAACATCTTTGTATATGTTTATTTGAAATCCATGTATTCTTTCCTGAAGTGTCTGCCCAGATCTTTTGCTCATTTTTTGTTGTTGTTAGGTTGCCTTCCTATTGTTGAATTGTAAGGGTTCTTTATATAGTCTGGTGTTTTATCAAATATGTCATTTGCAAATATTTTCTCCCATTTTGTGACTTGTCTTTTAATTTTTCTTACAATGTCTTTCACAGAGCAAAATTTCTTAATTTTGATAAAGTCCAATTTGCTGAATTTTTCTTTTATGGATCATGATTTTAATGTTTTCATAAATTTCATAATGAATCTTTTCATCACCAAACCTAGAATTACATGGATTTTCTCTTATGTTTTCTTCTTAAAGTCTTATAGTTTTACATTTTACATTTAGGTCTACAATCCATTTTGAGTTAATTTTTGTATAATATATGAGACATGTACCAAGTTTCTTTTTTGTGTGTGTGTGCTATGGATATGTAATTATTCCAGCATTTGTAGAAAACTGTCCTTTCTCCACTGAATTGCCTTTGTATTTTGTCAAAAATTAGTTGACCATATTTGTGTCAATCTATTCATGTTCTCCCTATTGTTTCACTTGTCTATGAGACTATTTTTTTCAACAAACATGTTGTCTTATTTACTGAAGCTCTAGAGTAAGTTTTGAAATTGGGTTATGTGCATCTCTTTTTTCCCAAAAAATGTTTGGCTATATCAATTCTTGGGCTTTTTACATAAATTTAGAAGCAGCTAGTCAATAGCTACAAAATCTTGCTGAAATTTTGGTGGCAATTACATTGAATCCATAGACTGCCCTGAGAAGAATTGAAGCCTTAAAGATAACAATACTTTTTCTTAATGGACACAGTACACCTCTACATTTATTTTTATTTTATTTTATTTTTTTAATCAGTGTTTCATAATTATCAGTATGCAGATCCTGCACATATTTTGTGAGTCACAGTTAATTTCTTCATTTGTGTTGGTGCTATCAAGAATGTATTTTTAAGTTTGAATTCCACTTGATCTTAACTGATATATGGAGATCCTTCATGTTTAAAGTCATTATTGTTTTGTGTGGATTAAAATCTACAATCTTGCTAATTTTTGTCTATTTGTTCAATATGTTCTTTGTGTGTTTTTCTGTCTCTTTCTTCCCTGAGTTTAATTAAAATGTTAAGTGATTCCATTTTATCTCCTGTAGCTTTGGGGGAAAGAATGTTCCCAGCTTGGGGTTAATAAGCCAGAGGAACCAGTGAAGCTGAAATTAGTCAAGGGAAAAGCTGGATGGGAGCTATTTATTGCTTACAAGATGCCTGGCTTCATTCGTCTCTCTCCTGTAGCTGCTCTCACTCTCAGTTCCTTTCCTGTCCCAGCACCAGCTCACGTTTTCCCCACCCCTTCTGGGAGAAACTCTGCAGGTAGAGCCCTGGCAACTGACAGGCACCAGACCAATTGAGCAGCAAGGGGAGGAAAGAACAGCTTTTCTCTACTTCTTGTCCCCAGAGGCTGCAAGAGGCTGTGGTGGTAAACACCTATCGTTATGTTACCCACAGCCCAACCCTCCAGAATTCTTGCCATACAATCTACTCAGTTCCCATCTTCCACAATGGCCCCTGTGTAAGAAAGCTGAGGCACTGTAACCAGCAGGAATACAGGTAACAATAAAATCATGATAATCCTCAAGCCTGAGTATCCAGCTAGGTTTAAAGTCCTACTCAGATTAAGTTCATAGCTTGCCCATTCCACAGGAGGCATACTCAGCAAGCAGCAGCTGTAGCCAGGAGGTGGATACAAGCAACAAAGACTGTAGAAGAAAATAACTGTAAGGGCAATAAGATACGTGTTTTCATGAAACCAGCGTAAGCAAATTCTGCCCATCAGATAGGATGTAGGCAAGAGAGTGGTCCTGTAATAGGACAGTGGCAGGAATGAGGTCTTATCCTGGTCTAGTATACCAGACCTTCACTCCCCTCCCTGTGGGAGTAACAGATGGGTCAATATATAGGGCTATGGGAGCCTTGTGCATTGGCCACAGAGATAAAACAAAACTGCTGCTATAGGGGGAAGAGCAGCATGCAAAGGGGGTGTGACTTTATTCCATTCTCTGTAA
Source organism: Phataginus tricuspis (assembly GCA_029783875.1). Classification (NCBI taxonomy): domain Eukaryota; kingdom Metazoa; phylum Chordata; class Mammalia; order Pholidota; family Manidae; genus Phataginus; species Phataginus tricuspis. The sequence goes on from JAQQAC010008864.1 coordinate 18,998,278, forward strand.
TCCACGTCATACACCAGGAGCTGTCTGGCTTATTCACTTGCCATACCAGGGCTTTATGATGCCCACCTTCTCCAATTCCTGTAGAGTTTCTCCAGTATCCCTGTGTCCCCTGGGCAATTTATACTGCTTAGTATTTGTCACCTGCTGAGTTACAGGCAGAGCTATAGGTGGGTGCTGAGCATGGCCCCTTAGCACTGCCTTTACCACATGTACCCACAGTCTGAACTCACCTGCAGTGGTCTATAACCACAAGCCCTACAGGATATCCACCCCCAAAATATATTCAGGAATGGCAGAAATGTACACAGTGTACTCCTTTGGGGCTAAATGCCCTATCACCAATTTCTTCATTCTAATTGCTTTACCCCCATAGCCATCTATCACAGCAGGGTCCAGGAAACCACTCAGGGTTGCCATAAATCAGAGAATATTCAGCTCCTGTGTCCGCCAGTGCCAAGACATGTTGTAAATTTATGGGGGACCAATGAATTGCTAATTCTACGTATGGCCTCCAATTCCCACCACGCCCCCCCCCAAGATGGGGGTCTTGACCACCCCCAGTCAACTGCAATGCCCAGTTGTCCTTTTGTGAGGGCAGGGGCCCCGGCAGAGTCTGAGTACTTTCCCCCAGGAAGTCCTGCAGGAACACAGGCCAGATGTGGGGCTTTGTCTCTGGCTTCTGTGTCCTGGAACTCAGTGGCTGGAACTGCCGCTCCAGCTTTAATTGGTGCCACAGTTTTAGCAACATTCTGTTGGGCTGGCCATCAAGTTTTTCTTTTGCTGCTCCCGCTTTTATCAAATCAACCCACATCTGGGTCCTCAAGACCTTCATGGGGCCTTTTGAACCTCTCTTTCAGTCATAGACTCTACTTCCTTCTGTGCTTATTATTTCAACCTCCCCAAGATCTGCTCAAGTACAAGTTGCCTCACTATGGGTTACCCAAGTGGGGGGCAAGAATAGTCACTAGGGACCCAAAGAGAGATGAGGGAGCTGTATGGAGTACCACATTTCTCATTCCTACAGTGAACAATTTCTTATAGGGGCCCTGGTGGTCCATCTTATACATGATATTTTTCATGCCCAACTATCATAACACCTGCTGGCATTCCACATACATTTTCCAGCTAGTGGGGAAGTATAGTAAATCACCCTGATTAGACCAAACTGCCCTGATGGCTGCTGTTGGCCAATTCAGAAGTGCCTGATTCCCTGAGTTGTGACAGACACCTTGCAAACGCTGCTGGAGGGAGGGGTGAGTTGTCAGGGAAGTCAGTTTGCCTATTTGGGACCCTGACAGAGCAATGCTTTCCACTCCCAAATCCCAAAGACACAAAAGCCATATAGGCAGAGGTTCTGAGGGCTTCTGCCAAAACTGGATGCTCATGTCCACCAGCTCATCATGGGTATAGGGGCAGGGTATGGAGTGCTCCACAATCTGGGGAAGGGGCTGCTCCTTCCCCTGAGGAACCCATGGTTGTTGCATTATTCTTTTCCTAGTTACAGCAAAGAGGGCCTTTAATCTGTGGCAGGGGATGGGTGGGCTGGTGCTGCAGGCAGTGACCTTGGCAACAGGTCTGCCCTCAGCCTCTCCCTCTTATCCTCTCCTGACTTCTCCTCTAGTATCTCTGGGGCTGAAGGCACTGGTCTTTCTCCCTCTCCTACATGGCCTCCTGCAGCTTGGATCCTCCTACCGCCAACTCCTCCCTTGCAGCTAGCATGTCTTTCAGCAGCAGAACCTCATTTCTCAGTAGCTGTCTCTCCTTAAGGTCATCCCATAGCTCATCTCCCAGCTAATCCAAGTGATGAAGAAGTGCATCTCTGTCCTTGGTAACCCTTTCCACTACTTTGAGAAATGAGAGTCCCACAATTCCTGCCACCACATAGCCAGTCAATCCCCCTAACAGTCCCCTATCTCACAGAGGGCCAGTTCCACAGCTTCCAGTGTTTCTGCCCTTCCCCAAATTCTGGGATGGGCCCACTCATCTGGGAGGTGCAATTCCCCTCTAGGGGCTCCCTGAATGGATACTTGGTTGGGGTTTCCTGTGTGAAGCTGCACCATCCACGAGGGCTTCTGACCATCTCTAGGGGCAGCCTAACCAAACATCACACCCATGAAGACAGATTTTAGGTTCACAGGTCCTACTTTCTACCAGCAGATGTGGCTCTGGGGGGAAACATGTTGCTAGCCCAGAGTGAATAGTGAAACCAGTGAAGCCAGAATCAGTCAAGGGAAAAGTTAGGTGGGAGAAGCTGTTTATTGCTTACTAGAAGCCTGGCTCCATTCACTCTCTCCTTGCTTGCTGTTCTTCTCCTGTCCCAGTGCATGCTTGGCCTCTCCCCCGGAGCTTTCTTGGACAGACTCTCCGGGCAGAGCCCTTGTGACTCATAGGCGCCCGACCAATTGTGCAGCAGTGGGGAGGAGAGAACAGGTTCTCTCCACTCCTTGTCCCAGGAGGCTGTGAGAGGCTGCAGCTGTAAATACCTATTGTTATGTAAAACAACTCAGGCTAGGCAAGAGGTGCTGGAAATACTGCAATTTTTACCCACAACTCTATTGACTTACTATATATATATTTTAGAAATAATTATACCTCTTTTTAAAATTAATCTGAATCTACCTTCTAGTAATAATATATATATTTATTTATTCTATTCTGGTATCATTAATATACAATTACATGAGCACATTGTGGTTATTAGATTTCCCCCATTATCAAGTCCTCACCACATACCCCATTACAGTCACTGTCTATCAGCGTAGTAAGATGCTATAGAATCACTACTTGTCTTCTCTGTGCTATACTGCCTTCCCCGTGCCTCCCCAATACATTATGTGTGCTCACTATAATGCCCCTTATTCCCCTTCTCCCTCCCTTCTCACCCACTCCACCCCCAGTCCCTTTCCCATTGGCAACTGTTAGTCCATTCTTGGGTTCTGTGAGTCTGCTGCTGTTTTGTTCCTTCAGTTTTTGCTTTGTTCTTATGCTCCACAGATGAGTGAAATCATTTGATACTTGTCTTTTTCCGCTTGGCTTATTTTATTGAGCATAATACCCTCTAGCTATATCTATGCTGTTGCAAATGGTACGATTTGTTTTCTTCTTATGGCTGAATAATATTCCATTGTGCATATGTACCACATCTTCTTTATCCATTCATCTACTCATGGACACAGGTTGCTTCCATTTCTTGGCTATTGAAAATAGTGCTGTGATAAACTTAGGGGTACATCTGTCTTTTTGAAACTGGGCTGCTGCACTCTTAGGGTAAATTCCTAGGAGTGGGATTCCTAGGTCAAATGGTATTTCTATTTTGAGTTTTTTGAGGAACCTCCATACTGCTTTCCACAATGGTTGAACTAATTTGCATTCCCTCCAGCAGTGTAGGAGGGTACCCTTTTCTCCACATCCTTGCCAACATTTACTTGTTGTTTGGGTTTTGGATGTTGGCCATCCTTACTGGTGTGAGGTGATATCTCATTGTGGTTTTAATTTGCATTTCTCTGATGATTAGCGATGTGAAGCATCTTTTCATGTGCCTGTTGGCCAACTGAATTTCTTCTTTGGAGAAGTGTCTATTCATGTCCTCTGCCCATTTCTTAATTGGATTATTTGCTTTTTGTTTGTTGAGGTGCATGAGTCCTTTATATATTTTGGATGTCAACCCCTTATCGGATATGTCATTTATGAATATATTCTCCCATACTGTAGAATGTCTTTTTGTTCTACCGATGGTGTCCTTTGCTGTACAGAAGCTTTTCAGCTTGATATAGTCCCACTTGTTCATTTTTGCTTTTGTTTCCCTTGCCCGGGGGGATATGTTCATGAAGAAGTTGCTCATGTTTATGTACAAGAGATTTTTGCCTATGTTTTTTTCTATGGGTTTTATGGTTTCATGATTTACATTCAGGTCTTTGATCCATTTTAAGTTTACTTTTGTGTATGGGGTTAGATACTAGTCCAGTTTCATTCTTTTACATGTAGCTGTCCAGTTTTGCCAACACCAGCTGCTGAAGAGGTTGTCATCTTCCCATTGTATATCCAAGGCTCATTTATCATATATTAATTGACTGTATATGTTTGGGTTAATGTCTGGATTTTCTATTCTGTTCCACTGGTCTGTGGGTCTGTTCTTGTGCCAATATCAAATTGTCTTGATTACTGTAGCTTTGTAGTAGAGCTTGAAGTGTGGGACCGAAATTCCCAGTTTTATTCTTCCTTCTCACAATTGCTTTGGCTATTTGGGGTCTTTTGTGGTTCCATATGAATTTTAGAACTATTAGTTCCAGTTCATTGAAGAATGCTGTTGGTATTTTGATAGGGATTGCATTGAATCTGTAGATTGCTTTAGGTAGTATAGCCATTTTGACAATATTTATTCTTCCTAGCCAAGAGCATGGGATGAATTTACATTCTCAGTAATGTTTTTATTTTTTTTTATTAAGGTATGATTGATATACAATGATATGAAGGATTCCCATGAGCACCATTGTGGTGACTACATTCACCCATATTACCATGTCCCCCTGCTCGCCATTGCAGTCACTGTCCATCAGTGCAGTAAGATGCTATAGAATCACTACTTGTCTTCTCTGTGCTGTACTGCTCTCCCGTGACCCCGCTACATTCTGTGTGCTAATCATAATGCCGTTTCATCCCATTCCTCCTCACTCCCTACCCACCGTTTCTCAGTAGTATTTTAGTGTTTTCACTGACGTCTCCCAGCGGTCTCCTCCCCATCCCACTACATCTGGGGGAAAGGTTTCCCTGGCCGCCCGAAGCCGCGTCGTCTCCCTAGCAACAAGGTTCCCGCCGTAGAGCGAGCGGCTCCTTTTCTGAGTACGGCGCGTGTCGTAAAGCAGGTGCGGCGCGGAAAGGCGCAGGACGTGGCTCGAACATCCAGGCGGCAGCAGGAGGAGCAGACGGATGGCTGCAGGTGTCAGCGCGGAAAGCCGACGAGCCGGCGGTGCAGCAACGGTGAGTCGCGGAGGGGACCGCGGAGCGGCGGAGTCAGGGGGAGCCGGGCAGCCGGGGCTGCCGGAGCAGCGACGGCCAAGTGGAACGGAGCGCTCTCTGCCCCGCTCCGCTGCCGCCGCTGCCGGCCCCGCGCCGCGGCCGCTCCGCTCTCCCTGACCCGCTGAGTCTCTCACCCGGTCTCTCTCCGGCAGGCCGCTCCTGCCGCCGCTGCCGCCCCCCGGGACGGTGCGCCGCCACCGCCTCCCCGGCGCTGGGTGGGCGGCCGGGACGCGGCCGGCCAGTTTTCTGGTCTGGGTGGAGCGGGTTTTCCCCACTCTACCACTCGCCGGGCCTGGCCGGGCCGGGCGGGGCTGCGGGCTGCATGTCTTCGCGCGCGGGTCCCGGCGGAACGTGCCGCAGGCTCAACGGGCTGGGCCAGGGGCGATGAAATTGGGAACGGCTGGCGAGGCGCGCCCGCCCGCGGAATGGGGGGCGGCGAGACGGGGGCACCGCTTCTCGGGTCCCGGCTGGCCACGGCGAGGCGAGCGCCGGGAGTGCGGTCCACGTTCCGTTGGGAGCTGGCGGGGCTGCCGGGGACTCCGGGCACGAGCGGGCACCTACTTGGCGCCGTGCGAGACCTAGAGCTGGCGGCGAGCTGGGCGGCAGGTGCCTTTGTGGAGTTGTTACCTGGTCTCAGAGACGGGGAAACAGCACAGACAGTTGAGTGAAATCATTTGATACTTGTCTTTCTCCAACTGACTTATTTCACTGAGCATAATACCCTTTAGCTACATCCATACTGTTGCAAATGGTAGGATTTGTTTTCTTCTTTTGGTTGAATATTATTCCATTGTGTATATATACCACATCTTCTTTATCCATTCATCTACTGCTGGACACTGAGGTTGCTTCCATTTCTGGGCTATTGTCAAAACTGCTGCGATAAACATAAGGGTGCATATTTCTTTTTCAAACTGGGCTGCTGCATTCTTAGGGTAAATTCCTAGAGGTGGAATTCCTGGGTCAAATGGTATTTCTACTTTGAGTTTTTTGAGGAACCTCAATACTGCTTTCGACAATGTTTGAATTAACATATATTCCCCAAGCAGTGTAGGAGGGTTCCCCTTTCTCCACATCCTCTCCTGCAGGTGTTGTTGTTTGTGTTTTGGATGGTGGCCATCCTAACTTGTGTGAGGTGATATTCCACTGTGGTTTTAATGTGCATTTCTCTGACGATTAGCCATGCGGAGCATCTTTTCATGTGCCTGTTGGCTATCTGAATTTCTTCTTTGGAGAAGTGTCTGTTCAGATCTTCTGCCCATTTTTTAATCGGGTTATTTGCTTTTTCTTTGTTGAGGTGCGTGGGCTCTTTACATTATGGAAGTAAAACCCCTTATGGGCTATGTCATTTATGCGTATATTCTCCCATTCTCTAGAAATGCCTTTTTCTTCTACTGCTGGTGTCCTTGGCTGTACAGAAGCTTTTTAGTTTGATAGAGTCACACTTGTTCATCTTTGCTTTTGTTTCCCTTGCCCGAGGAGGCATGTTCATGAAAAAGCTGCTCATGTTTATATTCAAAGAGGTTTGCGTATGATTTACTTGTAAGAGTTTTATGGTTTCATGATTTACGTTCAGGCCTTTGATCCATTTCGAGTTTACTTTTGTGTATGGAGTTAGACAGTAATCCCATTTCATTCTCTCTCTCACATGTAGCTGTCCAGTTTTGCCAACACCAGCTATTGAATAGGCTGTCATTTCCCCATTTTATGTCCATGGCTCCTTTATCATATATTAATTGGTCATGTACGTGTGGTTTATATCTGCACTGTCTATTCTATTCCATTGATCTATGGGTCTGTTCTTGTTCCAGTACCAAATCGTCTTGATTAGTGTGGCTTTGTAGTAGAGGATGACATTTGGGAGCGTAAACCCCCTGTGCTTTATTCTCCCTTCTCAGAATTGCTTTGGCTATTTGGGTCTTTGTGGTTCTATATCAATTTTAGAACTATTTGTTCCAGTTCATTGAAGAATGCTGTCAGTATTTTGATAGGGATGGTTCAGGGACCTGGTTTGTCTGTCAAGTTCTTGGTGGTTGTCTGGTCAGGTAAAATTAAAGTTATCCGAGACGTAGTCATAGACAAGTTGCTGTTTTCTTCTTAAAAGATTTAAACATTTTAATGCTGAAAAAAAGGAGTGAGGTAATTGTCTTTAAATTGCCAAAGCAATTTTATCCCAGACGTAGTCATAGACAAGGTCCAGGCTTTCCATATCCCTACCACTGTGGCAGTCAGTCATACAAGAATTTTTGGGTATTTTGGGCTACCGGATGGTGTTTACTCTACACTTGGTACAAATTCTCAAGGCCTTACACCCTTTGACCGTAAGAGCTGCAAATATCTCATGAGTTGGCAATAGGATTTTTCTTTTATATAAAAAAGTAAACAAGACTAGAAAGAATTGGGTGTGGTGGGAATAGCGGTGATAGCAGTGACAAGACCATAAAATGCTTTATGCTGAGGCCAGTTTATTCTAAAGAGAGACTGTTACGGAGAGGCCGACTCCTGGCTCAGGCTGAGGATGGACCAAAGATCAGGCAGGTGAAGGAGGGACTGAATTGTAAGGTACATACAATAAGGATAGTCTCTTTAATAAATGGTGTTGGGCAAATTGGAGAATCATATGCAAGCTATTGAACAAAAGACCCGAAAGAGGATACGTGCGCATTGTTGGTGGGACTGTAAACTGACAAAGCCAGTGTGGAGAGCAGCGCAGAGGTTCCTCACCAGATTAAAATAGAACTACCATATGACCCAGAAATTCCATTTCTGCTTATTTATCAAAGGAAAGAAAATTCCTATTTCAAAAGATTTGTGCACCCTTGTGTTCATGGCAGCACTATTTATAATAGCCAAGACATGGAAATGAACTAAGTATCCATCAACAGATGAATGGATAAAGACGTGGCACATATCTACAATGAAATATTTAGCTACAAAAAAAAAAGAGGTAACCTACCATTTGGGGCAACATGGATGGACCTTGGGGGTAATTATGCTCAGTGAAATACATCAGCTAAAGGAAGACAAATACTGTATAGTCTCACTTTCATGTGAAATCTAAAAGAAAAACAAAAACAAACTCAGAGAGAACAGATTGGTAGTTGCCACGGGTGAGGAGTGGGCAAAATGGATGCAGGTGGTCAAAAGGCATAAACTTATAAAATAAATAAGTAAGTCCTGGGAATGTAATGGTGACTATAGTTAGTAATATCATATTGCATATTTGAAAGTCACTAACAAAATAGATCTTAAAAGTTCTCATCACAAGAAAAAAAATGTAATTGTGGTGATAGACATTAACTAAATTTACTCTGGTAATCAGGTAACAATATATACATATATTACATTATTATGTTGTGCACCTTAAACTAATACAATGTTTTATGCCAATTATATCTCAACTTTTAAAATATGGTGTAAGTTGGAATTAAAGATTAATGAAGAATGTAAAAAAAAGGTATAATGTTAAAAATATTGAAGAACTTCCAATGCTAGTCAGTTAGCTCATCCACAATTTAGGAGCTAATCCGCTGATCCTTGGCTTTGAATATTCCTAGATATGACCTTGACCTATGGTGGCTCTTCTCAGAACTGCTACGCCGCTGTCCTTCCAACTTCTCTTTTTCTTCTGGAAGTCATCAGTATGATTTCGGTGCCTCCCTTTTTGCAGGCCGCTGAATTGAAGAGGGGAGAGAAAAGAAGGGACTAAACCGTCCTCACCATCAGATGGCTTCCAGAAAGAGTGGAAGACGAAGATGCAGGTCTTCTTGAAATCTTAGTTCTGTTACTTCCTCTTGTGAATTTGAGTAAGTTACTCAAAAGCCTCATCCTCAGTTTTCACATGGGAAGTAGGAATCATGGTAGTACCTCATAGAGTTGTGACAGTGAAATGAGTTACTGCAAAGCACCTGTGAGAGAACCTAGCACATAGTGAGTGCCTGGTAAGCGTTCTCACTATTACAGGAGTCATGGGCAAGATAAAAACACCATCCATGCATGGCCGGTGACCTTGCTTCAGGAACAACCCTGACAGGAGGAGGTGTTGGGTGCTGGGCTGTAAAAGAGGAAGAAACTGGTGTGTTGTGGATGGGGTGGCGAATCACTTCTCTTCCTCAGTTTCCCTCCATCCCTCCCTTTGTCTTTCTATGCCTTTCCTTTCACTCTGTCTTTGTGGATCATATCTTCCCTCCTCTCATGTTCTCTCATCCTATTTTCCATTTGGAACTTTCTCTGACTGAACTGAAGTTCCATGATCAACAAGACTACTAAAAAATGAGTTTTGGATTTCTGTTTGGTAGATGACTGTGAAATTATTAATGAAACTCAATGAAAAGTTAGGATCATACCTGTTTTGGTTGGAAGAATAGCAAACTGCTCTTCATAAGACATCTGGATCACATATATAAGTAAGACCATGAAACACTGTGTGGTGCCTATTTGGAATCAGTGAATCAGTTGTTTTACCTCTTTCAAACACAGTCAGCACTATGAACTATAAACACACTATCAAGCAAAAATGAAAAGCACTAGAAACAGCCAGAGTTACAAATCCACATGTATATCACCTTTTTTGATATAAATAACAAGTTGAAGCTCAGAGAATTTGGAAATGTGTGCAGGGTCACAGAAATTAGAAACTTGAATGCCACTTGCCCTTACTAGCTCAATTTAGAGTCTGTTTAACTGGACAGCTTCCTACACTAGAACACGCCAACTTGGCTTTCCCCTAGGCCTGCCCCTCCACCCCCTCTTTGCGTTCCCAAGAGCTCCTCCTCTCTATTTCCAGACTTCTTGCCTCTGAGCACTGGAGTTGTTTACTTGGCCTCTCCCAAACTAGACTATGAACTCATTCAGGCTATGGATTGTGGCTTTTACCTGCATTCTTAGCACCTAGCATGGATGCTGGGCTATACAAGGTGCTTAGCAAGTGTGAGTGGAATGAATGGTCCCCATTTTTCTGACACCAAGCTTAGAGTCCTTTATAACAGTACTAACTCCCCTGGAGCAGTATTTCTCAAAAAGTGGTCTGTGGGATGCCAGAAGCATTTGGGGTGCTTGATTAAAAAATCATATTTCAGATTCCACTTCAGTCCTGGACATGAGAACTTCTAGGTGTAGGGCCTGGAAGTCTGAAACAACTCATGTGATTCTAATGAAGACTAAAGTTCAAAAACCTTTCTTTGAGTTGTTTCTATGGAGGGATGGTTGGGACAGGAGAGGATAGATAGCCACTTACCCCATGTGCTTTCAAAGAGTGGGCTCATTTTTTTTCAAGGTGTGGTGGTTCATTTTTAAACAGACGCTTCCCTTTGGGCTTTTACCTATTAGCTTTAATGTCAGCCCACGATTGCTCAGTGACCGCTAAGAGGCAGCAGAGTACAGGAAAAATGAGGGTGGTAAACAATGGAGACAGTATTACCTTTGAAACAGTTCAGTAAAGAGACAAGTCAAGAATGACAATATGCCCCACCCCCTTCAGACTTCTACCTACTATTTTAGGGATCTTATTTTCAAGCATCATATTTTATATTATTGTTAAGTAAATGATTTCTAGGTTACAAATTATTATACTCCTTCAAAACTGGAAAGTCGTGTTTAGAAACAAATTTTTTTTCTTAAAAATAAAGAAACTGTTTCAGTTGAAGATATGTCCTGACATTGTTAAATCAAGAAGAGGAAATTTTTTTTTAATTGTTGAAAAAAAATGCCACTATACCATTTGTGCTATGTGATGGAGAATACTGTTATCAATAAAATTCTGGTCAAGAAAAAATCTAATAATGGAAATTTCAGAATAGTTATTATACCTAACTTATTCCATGCTCTATAAAATAAATCAAGCATCTTGGAAAATTTTATTCAGAGCATAGTATGGAGTTATAAAGTTATGCCATTGTAAATTAATGTGTTGACTTGCATGTGACCTGAGAAAAGCAATTTTAATGAGTTACAGTGTCACTTAGATGCCTGATATACAATAGAGTCATAATAAATAACCACTCCTTTTACACTGTTAGTTTCCTGCGTGATTGATTATGACATATGATGATGGCCCCCAAATAACTCTTGAGCTCCACACAGATCTATCCATTTGTCCACTGGACAGTTCCCAACCGGACTGTCCATAGGCATCTCCCCTTTAACATGTCTCAACTAGAAATCCTCTCCCCTCCCCGTCCCCCACTCCCCACTCCAAATTCCCCCTCCTTTGAGTTACCTAAGCTTGAAAGTAAGGAATCATCCTGGAATTCTCATTCTTTCTCATTCACAACACTAAATCCACTTTCAGGTTGCTTTATGCAGAAATTTAAGTCATTGGAAAGGTTTAAGGTAGATTTAAAAATATCCAGGAAGAGAACCAGGTTCAGAGAGGAACCAAAGGAAGATTCTACCACTGAGTGATTTGCGCAGAACCCATCACAGGAGCTTTCATTCTTTGCTACCCTCTGGCACCCTGAGCATGGGACGGCATCCCTGCTGCTCTTCGGGCTCCACTGCACCTGCTGTGAAGAATCTCTAACTCAGGTTCTGAATAGGCACCTGCATTCATGCTTTGGACACTAGGGAGGAATGGTGCAGGCAGAGGGTCATAACATGGGTCCAGATTTCCACTCATTTGGTATTCTTCACAATGCTGGAGGGGAGCAGGAGGAGAACTGAGACCGGGAACCTGAACTACTGCTTATAGGAAGGTTTCTTGGCATGAGGTGGTGGGTTTTAAGGGTGGCTCGCACAAGATTATGATGGAAATGGAGATTCTAAAGGCCCCATTTTTAAATATTGCTTTTCATAAGAAAAAAATGTTTTTGTTAGGAAATAATGTTAAACCTACAGAAAAGTTGCACAGAGGTGTACAAAGCACATTTATATACTGTTTACCAGATTCACCTATTACAATGTTGCTCTCTTTGCTCCGGCATTTGTTCTCTCTCTCCATCTTTATTCATGTGCATGGATAATTGTTTTCTGAACCATTGGAGAGTAAGCTGAATACATGACAGCCCTGAAGCCCTAAATATTTCAGTAATTTAATGTTGACACAATACTTTGCCAACTACTATAAAAATAAAAATGAATTGATTTAAAAATCACAGACTAGCAAAGCCTGAAAATAACCATGAGTGTATACACACATACCACATACACACCTCTACAGAGAAACATTTAAAATTTACAGGCTGCTGAAATCTATTACATGAAGAGTATAGATACATAGATAAAAGATACGCACACATAGTATGTATGCATATAGCTTTTCCTAGGATCCTGCACTTTTAACAGAGGCCAGACCTACAGTATGGGATAAATGGCAATAAATGTGTTCCATCTCTAGCTCAAAAATCAAGAATTAGATGCAAGATTGTATTTTTTCATGGTTAAATGAAGTAAAAATTAATTATTCACTGTTGTTTGGTGAACTCTGTAAATTGTCTTAAGACTGTATGCCTCAGTATAAAAAAATCTCAAATGCCTGAAGAAACCAACCTCATTTCTATTTGAACTTTGGATAATTTAACATATTTGGGTCCTCTTCTTAAAAATAATTGATTAGTGATACTTAAATTTTATAAAGAGCCAGAAATTATTACAAACACAATGCAGTAGAGATGGTAGGGTGTTTTCCGAATCAGAAAATAATTATTATGATAGTTCAATGAAAGAAAGGTCTTAAAGTTTCCATTGAAATTTATTTGGCATGGTTTGCAAATTTCTATACAGTGCCATGAAAAGATGTTTTTTGCAAAGTTGAAGAGCTATGCAAGACATAATTTAGTAAATATAAGGTACTTGTGGATTTCCATAATGTTAAGGTGCACTCTTATTTTTGATATTACATCTTAACAAAAATTCTTGTTATATACTACTTGCTTCATTGACAGATGCTACATAATCCATTTTTGATATTTTTCTTTTGCAAGCAGCATTTACTTAAGGTATTCAGGTGCTCTTGGCCCCTGAAAATTATTTATTCATTTCAAATACAAAGAGTGCCCGAACTAAAAATGCAGTTTCTCTGTTGTCTAGAATTATTCTTCTGGAATTCAATGGACATACAAAGAACACAGGCATCTTGCTAAGAGGTACATTTTGCAATGGCTGAAGATCTTTTTATGTTCAAAAATATTCTCAGGAGAGGATGATGTGGCTTGTTTAAGGACCATACTTTGATTAGCAAGGGTCAGATGGGAGAAACTATAAGCAAATGAAACCTCAGACTTCTCGTTGCTCAAATAGATCAGAAATGAATTGTTGCCATTATTAAAGAAAGTATGGGAGTGGGAAGTTCATAGGAACAGGAGCCAGAAGACCCAAACTACAATGTTGGTTCCAGCATTTAGTAGCAACACCTTAATTGTTTCATATACATGGAGCAATAGGAGGATGTCATGGAAATGCCCCTTTCCAGTAATTTAGAAACTTTAAGAAACCCCAAACTTTTGTTGTTGACTGGGTTTCATTTTCTGTTTGTTTGGGAAGGGGTTTTACTAGCTACTTTCTAAACAGCATTTACTGTTTTCCTAATATTTTAATCTTTCCCAAACCAGATATCTCTAATATCCATGAGACAAGTTGCTTGTTAACTAGGTTTCATGATGGATTGAAATTAATTTCTTTCCATTTAACCCAACAGGACATGAACTGTGCACATGCCATGTACACAGCTCTATGTTAAATGTTGCAAGTATTAGAAGGTTAACAGGATGTCATCTCAGTAACCATACATTTCTCAAGAATACAAACAAATTGTTCAAGATACAGCAGTTTTAAAAAATGCTGTGCTAAAAGGAAACAAAGGTATTGGTAAGATGAGGAAGTGGAACCACCTACCTGTAAGATATTCGGCCCTCCCAATATTCTATAACTCTATAAGATTAACTCCAACTGGGAGAGTAAAAAAAGGTTTCTGGAAGGAAATGGTACTTGTGCTGAGCCTCGAAGTGGTCAGAGATGAAGGGATAGGCAATCAGGTGGAGGGAAGGGAATTACCAAGTCATGGAGTGGGCATGTAGGGCGACACAGAGACTGCTGTGGACAAAAGTGCCTGGACTATTGTAGACAGAAGGGAGGAAAGACTACGACCAGGGTTTCCATGCAAACAGATACTAAGAAGACACATTCTTAGGAAAAAAGAATGGAAAAAACATATAATGCAAATAGTAAGCATAAGAAAGCTGTCATGGCTATATAAAAATCAGACAATGCAGAAATGATGACAAGTAGGACTTTAAGAAATAGAGAGGGTCATCATCATAATAAAAGAATTATGCCCAGAGAACCCTCCTACACTGCTGGTGGGAATGTAAACTAGTTCAACCATTGTGGAAAGCAGTATGGATGTTCCTCAAAAAACTCAAAATAGAAATATCACTTGACCCAGGAATTCCACACCTAGGAATTTACCCTAAGAATGCAGTTTCCCAGTCTCAAAAAGTCTTATGCACCCCTATGTTTATCACAGCACTATTTACAATAGCCAAGAAATGGAAGCAACCTAAGTAGTAGTCCAGCAGTAGATGAATGGATAAAGAAGAGGTGGTACATATGCACAATGGAGTATTATTCAGCCATTAGAAGAAAACAAATCACACCATTTGCAACAACATGGATGGAGCTAGAGGGTATTATGCTCAGTGAAATAAGCCAGGCGGAGAAAGACAAGTACCAAATGATTTCACTCATCTATGGAGCATAAGAACAAAGCAAAAACTGAAGGAACAAAACATCAGCAGACTCACAGAACCCAAGAATGGACTAACAGTTGCCAAAGGGAAAGGGACTGGGGTGGGGGGGGGTTGTGGGAAAGGAGGGAGAAGGGGAATAAGGGGCATTACAATTAGAACAAATAATGTAGATGGGGAACACAGGCTGTACAACACAGAGAAGACAAGTAGTGATTCTATAGCATCTCACTACGCTGATGGACAGTGACTGTAATGGGATAGGTGGTGGGGCCTTAATGATGGGGGGAATTAGTAACCACAATGTTGCTCATGTAACTGTATATTAATGATACCAAAATAAATAAAATAAAAATTTTTAATTAAAAAAAAGAATTATGCTCCTAAAGAACTGAATCTTAAGATGGGTTCTCTGAATAGGTTCTGGGTTTCCTGGGATGAGGTATGGGGTATAATTATGTTTGGTGCATTAATGATGCTATTTCCACTGGTAGAGAGGGAACTGATGGCCCATAACCTACAGCAGCAGAACATTTACTCAAAGTATTGTCTGTAGACACCTGTAATCAAGTGCCTTCCAAAGACAAGGCTCTGCGTGACTGAGGATTCTCTGCCATACGTTTTAGTTAAAATGACAAGTATAATGAGGTGGGTAGTTTCTTTTAACTGCTCTGGAGATCTTGGAGAAAGAAAGTGATGAGGCGTTAAACTCCTTGCTCAAGGTCCATATGAAGGATCTGAAAGCTTCCATGAATTCCTTGAAAGAAGCCCTTGTCTCCTATGGCATAGTCTCCGCACTGACTTTCTGAGTCAGCCGTTCTGTAGCTGACTGATTACAATGCAAACTGAAGTCTCCGACTCCCAGGGTCTCTATTGTTAAAACTGCAACATTGATTGGGAAGAAAAGGGACTCCAAAAATCAGGATGGCAATATATAGGCAGGTCCCTATGAAACTGGGAACTTCCAGCCCCTAAATTCCATCATCCTTATTCCACTAGCAGAGGCAGCCGTTGTACCCCTGCCAGAAGAGGTGAGGTCCCCTTGCCTACAGGAGCTAGAATGGCACCCCTGAGGTGGCTGCCTTGCAATGCACCACTGATCCCTCTCATGATCTCCCCAACTCCTTTTCCTGCCAGCACACGATAGTCAGGTACAGGTCCCAGCAGGCCCTCAACGGTGAGGTATAAAGTGTGACGCATGAGGAGGTACAACGTAAAACAGAATGATGGCAAGATTTTTACAATCTATATTAACAGAAATATTAAGATTTTAGAGGATTACTGGACACATGCTCTAAGCTGGCACTAATTCAGGAAGACCCAAAACATCATTGAGGTGTACCAGTTAAGGGAGTCCATGAGTTAGAGTAGGAGCTGATGGAGCTGAGGTGACCAATGGAGTAATGTCTCAGATCTTTCTGCAGTGGGCCTCATGGGTCCCCCAAACTACCCCAGTTCTGGAATGCATGCTTGGGAAAGACATACTCAGCAGCTGGCAGACTTTCCCCTCAGTTCCCTGACCTGTGGAATGAGGGCTTTTAGGGTTGGAAGGGCCAAGTGGAAGCCACCAATTTTCTCTACCTGCAAAAATAGTAAAATCAAAATCCACACTGCATTTCTGGATGAATTTCAGCAATTATCGCCACCATCAAAACTGGCAAAATGCAGAGGTGTTGATACTCCCCATGTTCCCATTCAACAAGCTTGTCTGAGCAGTGCAGAGAACAGATGGAGTGTGGAGAATGACATGGAATATCATAAGCTTGAATGCAGTGGTGACTTCAGCTGCAGCTGCTAATCCAGATTTGGCTTTTTTGCTTGAGGAAATTGAGGAAATGCCCTGATACCTGGTATGTAGCTACTAATCTGGCAAGTGCTTTCTTTTTCTTTTTTTTTTATTAAGGTATTATTGATATACACTGTTATGAAGGTTTCACATGAAAAACACTGTGGTACCACATTCGTCCATATTATCGAGTCCCCCCCACACACCCTATTGCAGTCACTGCCCATCAGTGTAGTAAGATGCCATAGAGTCACTATTTGCCTTCTCTGTGCTACACAGTCTTCCCCGTGATACCCCCCCACACCATGTGTGCCAATCATAATACCCTTCAATCCCCTTCTCTCTCCCTCCCCACCTGCCCTCTCCTACCACTCCTTTTTGGTAACCACTAGTCTCTTCTTGGAGTCTGTGAGCCTGCTGCCATTTTATTCCTTCAGTTTTACTTCCTTGTTATACTCCACAAATGAGGGAAATCATTTAGTACTTGTCTTTCTCTGCCTGGCTTATTACACTGAGCATAATATCCTCCAGCTCCATCCATGTTGTTGCAAATGATACAATTTGTTTCTTTCATATGGCTGAATAGTACTTCATTGTGTATATGTACCACCTCTTCTTTATCCATTCATCTACTGATGGACACTTAGGTTGCTTCCATTTCTTGGCTAGTGTAAATAGCACTGCAATAAACATAGGGGTGCATCTGTCTTTTTGAATCTGAGAACTTGTATTCTTTGGGTAAATTCCAAGGAGTGGGATTCCCGGGTCAAATGGTAATTCTATTTTTAGTTTTTTGAGGAACCTCCATATTGCTTTCCACAATGGTTGAACTAGCTTACATTCCCGCCAGTAGTGTAGGAGGGTTCCCCTTTCTCTGCATCCTCATCAGAATTTGTTGTTCTTAGTCTTTTCGATTTTGGCCATCCTAACTGGTGTGAGGTGATATCTAATTGTGCTTTTTATTTGGTTTTCCCTGATAATTAGTGATGTGAAGCATCTTTTCATGTGCCTGTTGGCCATCTTAATTTCTTCTTTGGAGAATTGTCTGTTCATATCCTCCACCCATTTTTTAATCAGGTTATTTGCTTTTTGGTTGTTGAGGCATGTGAGTTTTTTATATATTTTGGATGTTAACCCCTTGATGGATATGTCATTTACAAATATATTCTCCCATACTGTAGAATGCCTTTTTGTTCTGTTGATGGTGTCCTTTGCTCTACAGAAGCTTTATAGTTTGATGTAGTCCCATGTGTTCATTTTGCTTTTGTTTTCCTTTATTACTGTGGCCTTGTAGTATAGCTTGACATTGGGAAGCATAATTCCCCCTGTTTTATTCTGTCTTCTCAGGATTGCTTTGGCTATTCGGGGTCTTTTATGGTTCCATATGAATTTTAGAACTATATGCTCTAGTTCGTTGAAGAATGCTGTTGGTATTTTGATAGGGATTGAACTGAATCTGTAGATTGCTTTAGGCAGGATGGACATTTTGACAATATTAATTCTTCCTATCCATGAGCATGGGATGTGTTTCCATTTATTGGTATCTTCTTTAATTTCTCTCATGTGTGTCTTGTAGTTTTCAGAGTATAGGTCTTTCACTTTCTTGGTTAGGTTTATTCCTAGGTATTTTATTCTTTTTGATGCAATTGTGAATGGAATTGTTTTCCTGATTTCTCTCTCTGCTAGTTCATCATTGGTGTATAGGAATACAACAGATTTGTGTGTATTAATTTTGTATTCTGTAACTTTGCTGAATTCAGATATTAGATCTAGTAGTTTTGGAGTGGATTCTTTAGGGTTTTTTATGTATAATAATCATGTCGTCTGCAAACAGTGACAGCTTAACTTCTTCTGGTAGGTGCTTTCTTCTCCATACCTAACATTATTCTTGGACAATCAGTTAGTTGACTGTATTTGTTAGTGATAATTCTTTGCTCTGTCACTAAGCTTGTTTGCAGCTTACTTTCCTCAGATTATGTTGCTAGATGTGCCTGTTGGCAACACATTCAGCTATAGGTAACAGGATGCCTGACCAAGAATGGCTTAAGGAAATAAGGAATTATTTTTCTCTTTATTTTAAAGTACAGAGCTAAGTGATTGTTGGTATTGTGAGACAGCATCTCTGGGATTCTCTTGGCTTCTCCATAACCCTTTGCAGAGGGCAACGTTTAAGGAAAGAAGAGGTGTTAGTCACTTTATTCCTTTTCGCAAGCCTTAACGCTATCTCAGAATCCCTCTACAGACATCTGCCCATACTTAATTAGCTAGAACTCTATCACTGATGCCCCTAGGCTGCAAGTGAAGATGCAATAGTGAGCATTTGGCTTTTCCAGCGAGTGAGGAAGAGGAGATTAGAAAATGTTGGATCAGCCAACTAGCTCTATCTTGAGCAAAGTGTATATGTATTTTAATGTATTAGAGAATCTAAAACAATTTTCACTTAAATCAACATATATGAACATTCTTATTCCATTTAGTTTATCCTGATAAGGAAAATATTCAACACAGCCGTCAAGGTCAGCAAACCGCTTTTTTCCTCCGGTAGGCAGAGCACTCTCAGCTCCCTCCTCCCCTCCTCCAGGCTCCTCTTGGTCCTGTGCAGGCAAAATACCACATATCAAAATAATATAAATTGCTCCCCTTGCTCAGGGCTCAGACCTTGGGAGTTACTCCCCTGTGAACCCACCGGTGTAAGAATAAAACCCCAACACTCCAAGACCTCTGAGTGCCGCTTGGTTCTTCTGTCAGTGATCCAGTCCAGGTTTTCCAGTATTTTCCATAACAATCCAACACAATATGTATTATTATTTTTCAATATTTTCCAATTTATATAATTGAAACATATTTGCCAATGTATGTAATTGAAATCAGAGCTGTAAAACAAATTTTATCAAATAAGCAGGGTTAACATTAATGAATATTTTCCAGGTAAAAGTAAATTTTGGGTACCAAAGTCATCATTTAGAATTGGAAACAATCCTCTCAGTTAGCTAAAGAAATAAAAATCAGATCCAAGAAGCATCCTAATTTAAATCTGTATCATTTACCTATGGTTTTCTTGAAGTCTTCAGGTCATACCTATAACCATATGATGTTTAATTTATGGTTGCTTCCCAGATATCATAGCCCTAATATACTGTTTCTTCACAGATTCTAAAACTGAAAGGTTTCCCATTCTCAACACCTTTCATTTAGATCTAGACCCTAATGTGTACTTATTGCCTTGGACCTGGCACTCTTGACATTTACCTTTTCGCTCTGCTTAACACAGCTCAGGTCCTGGGTTCTGGTTCATGATGTCTCTATACTCGGTTCCTTATTCTGAGCTGAGAGTCACCACATCCTTTTTATCCAGCTTCAGTACCTGTGAACCAATAGCCAAAGAGAGGTCGTGCACCTTTCTCAGCAGCTATTAGTCAAACCTCCATCCCCTCCATCTTCTCTTTTTCCATAGGAGAAAATGGTCAAACCGAAAGATTCTGCTTTACACTCCCTCAAATACTCCTGACCATGAGAAAAATAACTGGTGAGCTAATTAGGTAACAAGAGCATTGCTTGTTGAAAATAGAACTAGACAAAGGGAAAGATTGATTCTAAAAGGCTAGTTCATAGAAAACCTGGTGAAGCCCGATAAAACAATAAGACATGAATTTGCAAGTTCCTATTTCCAATATTTCTCATCCCCTGGACCATTGCCAAATTCTGTCTTTCTGACTTCCCTTGTTACACTCTCCATTCCCCTTTTGTTGACAAATTCTCAGTATGATTTTGTTAGATTATTTGGTCCTTTTGCCACTTGTAATACAAGTTGTCAGTGTCCCACCCACACCCTTGGGCCCTACCTGCTACGGTACACACAGACCTGACTTCCAGCTGCCAGCTGAGGAATCTTCTTTCCTGCACCCTGTTTTTGCCTCTGTAGCCCACTTTATACCCACAAAGCAGGTGGGAGATGTTGGGAATTGATGCTTCTTGGCAACAGCCCTTAAACAATGAGTGAAAGGAGTTGGTGTGTAAATTCTCTATCTCCCTGGCCATGTGAGTGGGATGACTCTAAGGTGTGTGTTTACACTGGGTGCCAGTTTCCTGAGTGGGGTTGACTCCTACCACCCTTGTAGTAGTGCTTCTCATCGGCTACTTTCTCTTCCCTGTTTTACTTTTCTACAGTCATGCTAGTATTACCTCCACCTACTAAATAAACTTTGTTCCTTGAAATTTTGTCTTAGAGTCAGCTTCTAGGGGAACCCAAAATAAGTCATTCTTCCTTCTCTCCTTCTGATGGATTGCCTGTCTCTTAAGAAAATTTTGAATGATTTACTAATTATATTTTACTTTACTTCTTTAACTTCAGTGTGAGAGACCACCATGTGAACAAATAATGAAAGAGTGTGTGTTGATTGTTATGATACACACACCGAGGCAGGGAGGTGGAAGAACACTGCAATGAAGCAGTGAATTTCATATAACTGCCTTTGGGGAAAACTTACTAAGGAGATAACTTTAAAGATGGGTCAAGTGGGTTGAGGAGACATTTAAGGTAAAAACAGAAGAATCTCCACGCAGGGAGAACAGCATGTGCCAGGGCTTGGAGATGGGGAGGTGTCAGCCATCGGCAGGACCGGAAGCGTTGAGCTGCTGTAGCACACCCATTGTGTGGGAGCAGCAGGAGGTAAAGGAGAAATGCACACGGGGTCAAGACTGGCCACACCTTCACTCATGTTGCCAAGTAACATGGATTTATGCAGAGGTCAGTGTGCAGGAGGGGAGAGCACGCAGCGTGTACAAACTGGGAGAGGTACTGTCCTTAGCTACCACTCACAGAGATATCCTGGAAATGCAATTATTTTTCTACAATACTCTTATATTTGCTCAGACACTCATATTATCTTAGATACAAGAAAAATCTCAGTAAATGTAGGCATTTTGTTCCTTTTCCCCAAGGTAGCCTCCAGTTCCAAGCCTTGGCCTCCACATTGGTATCTGTAGGTATCCTTTGGGATTTGTCTGTCCAGGAATGCATTTCCCACCCTGTAAGGAACAGTTTCATCTGCATTCCCCCTCTAAGAAGCAGCATGCTCCTTCCAACCTTGCTTAAGTTAAGTCTCAAAAGCATGTGCATATTGCCAACACATCTACCATTGTTGTTTAACACTTTTCAAGAAATGACATAAAGAGTAGAAATAAAATCCAAATGGAAGGTTAAACAGTAACTCTGTAGCTTCCATAGCTCCTGAAAACAGCACATAACTTATATTAAAGAGGAACAGTAGAAGATTTTAAAGATCTGCTACAAAAAAATATGTATTTAAAATATTTTAACAACATTAAGATATAATTCCTAAGACACTTTAATCACTTTAAGATGTAGTTCCTAAAATATACCAATGCACCTACAATTTAATTTTCTTGGGTAAGAAAAATATGTAATAGAGATACATACTAAGAGATATTCTCCTAAAATAAAACAAGGAAATGCATAGACAAACCTAACTTTAATGCTTAGATAAGAATAGAGACATGTATCGATAATATCAGTTTTAATATATTAATTTTATCACAAACATTAAAATGATAAAGATAAATTACAGAGTAAATCTCACACAAAAAACAACCAAGATTGTCAAAGGAGTTAATGACAAAAAACTCCAGGATGCACAGCCAAATCCTGTATCCAAAAAATATCTAAGGTGGAGTCCTTGTTGTGCAAGGTACAAATAGGGACAAAAATACTTATGTTTAGTAATGTTAACTAAAAGCTTTTGCTTGATGTGGAATACACTGACACGAAAAGCCACAGAGATTATTTGAAAAAGGAAAGTGAAAGTACACTCTCACTCATAAACAAAGATGTAAAAAGTCCTAAATGAACTTTTATAAACTAAACCCAGCAATATATAAAAAGGTGATACAACATGATTGGAATCTATGCCAAGAATGGATGGTTGCTTTAACATTAGAAAATCCATTAATATAATTCACTATTTTAAAAGATTAAAATTTTCTGATCATCTGATGAAATGCAAAAATGCATTTGACAAATTTCAAAATTTATTCACTATTAAAATGAAAAATTCTCAACTAACTAAAAATACAAAAGATCTTCTTTACCTATGAGGTCTGTAGAAAAAGGCCTTTTCATATGCAGTAGTGAATTTGAGAGTGTTCTAAGATGAGTAAAAAGGCAGAGATGCTTCAGTAGTAGAAGATACAAGGGGTAAAGTCCTCCCAACACATACATAAATCTAACTCCATTCCAGTCACTTGTGTATGTATGCAGATTTATATTTGCCTCTTATTAAGCATCTATGTGTGTTTATTTGTTTACTTATTAAACATCTATTTGTGTCAGGATCTTGCAGATACAATAATAAACAAGAAACACCCACTCACCTAAGGGGAGTCTATCCAAAGTGCTTCAAGCTAAAATAACACATGTTAAAGTAAAAAGCAAGATATGACACAGGGACAACTAACCTAACTGGGCAAATGAGAAGAATTCACTGAGGATATAAATGTAGAGCCAGGTTTAGAAAGATAAATGCAAGGTATTAAGTTAAAGAACAGGGAATAGTTTCAAAACTGTGCACAGCTTTTTACGTCCCACTGATCACTTCTGGTTTTGTCCTATGATTGGTTCATGAGAGTAGACATCACATTTATTTGTAAGTAACAATCTCAACTAGCACAAAGTCATGCGGGTCAGAATGCAATTGTCTTGATTTTCTATAACTGACCCTTAGTTCTCTTAAGAGCCCCTAACTCACGGGGTCAATAAACTTAAGCTCAGTCAGTTTGGGGCTCAGTCTTTCCTCTGAATTTGCATCAGAATTCCAGGATGCTATGTGGTCGGCATGGATTCCCCATGAGTAGATTGGGGTTGTCTTTGTAGGTGCCATCGAGCATGAAATGGCATCTTTCTCATAATGGAGAAAAGGATATTCACACGACCCTAAGCTGAGTAATAGGCTTCCCCACGCCCCCCTCCGGGCCTGGGAAGGACGAGGAATCTGGTGGTCTCCTCTGCGGGAGCCACGGACCGTCCCTGTGGGGCTCAGTGGCAGGTGCTCTGGCTTTTGTCAGAGGGCAGAGCCAATGCCGCGGCGGCGGAGAAATAAGACACCACACACACAATGTGCGTGAATGGCCTGCGAGAAACGGAGGCACTTGCTGCCATTTGCAGATCGCTTTTATTTAGTGAGAGAACAATGCTTGCTATTTAGGGTGTGCTGCTTCTTATATATGGTGCTAAAAATAGACAAGGGAGTACGTGCAGAAGTAGCTTAGCTCATTTCTGGGCAGAATAAGAATTTCCTCGTTATACTATAAAGTCTTCCAGGTCAGGTTTAGATTAGGTTTCTTTACATTGCCTTACCCTATTGTTAACTTGTCTTGGGATACACTTCTAGGCCAAGGCCTGATAGGGACGGGGTAGCTGTTTTGGGTTCCTGGTTTCCATGGTATGCCATGGTGCTTCGGGGTATTCCTCCACAGCCAATGTGCTCTCATCAGCGTCCATTTGACTCTAGGAAAATGTTCACTTTTATAGAAATTAAGACACTAACTAGGGGCTCTTTGCTTTTTGGTATCTAGCCCTTTCCTTTTTGGTATCTCCAGCTGAGACTCAGATTTTAGTTATGTAAGTGTCCCCTATCGGTTTTCTTTCTGATTTCGTCTCCCCCCTTCCATCCCCCCCTCCCCTGGCCTCCTGCTGATCACCCCGTGTCTGTCTGGAAAATTGGAGACATTCTGAAGTTCTCTTTCAAACTGTCTCATCACAGTCACCTGCTATTTCTAACCCTCAACTTAACTTCAGAGCACCTACCTTATGTCTCTACACCAATTTTCTTGGAATTTGGATCATAGTTCTTATCTTCAGTTTTAATCAGTCTATGGTACAGAAATGTGCCACCTAAAATATGACAGATAGTCCATAAAGTCCCACTGATATCTGTGAATGACAGGGCACAGACTCAGGTGTGAAAAACATGTTACTTTACTATTAATGCAACCATCATAATTGCAGCCAACAGGTTTTGAAGTTAATGTAGGTGGTTTACTGTGTTAAATTATTAAATTAATTAATATCATTAATTATTAATTGATTCCCTTATATTTGGGATATCATCACTGAACTCTTCATTACTTCCAACATTACATTGTTTCCTCTGGGATCAGCTTCTATCTGCTTGGAGAACTCCCTTTAGTTTTTCTGTTTTTTGTGGGTATGCTGGCAATGAAGAGTCTCATCTTTTGTTCATCTAAAAAATATTTTTATCATGCATTCAATTTTAAAACTTATTTCTGCTGTCTCCAGAATTCAATGTGGTCATTTATTTTCTAGAACCACTTTAACAATAATTATAATTTAATTTTATCTGAGTATCTTTGGGGAAAATTTTCCAAGATACAATTAATTGGGTATGGTAGGTTGAGGAGAGATTTAAGGTAAAAACAGGATCTCCATGCAGGGAGAACAGCGTGTACCAAGGCTTGGAGATGGGGAGGTGTCAGGCATTGGTGGGACTGGAAGCGTTGAGCTGCTATCACACAGCCATTGTGTGGGAGCAGCAGGAAGTAAAGGAGAAATGCACACAGGGTCAAGACTGGTCACACCTTCACTCATGTTGCCAAGTAACATGGATTTATGCAGAGGTCTGTGT
The DNA here is from genome assembly GCA_029783875.1 of Phataginus tricuspis. Classification (NCBI taxonomy): domain Eukaryota; kingdom Metazoa; phylum Chordata; class Mammalia; order Pholidota; family Manidae; genus Phataginus; species Phataginus tricuspis. Next base: position 19,023,420 of record JAQQAC010008864.1, read on the forward strand.
GCAGGAGGGGAGAGGACACGATATATACAAACTGGGAGAGGTACAATCCTTAGCTATCACCCACACAGGTATGCCGGAAACGCAATACTCGTAAATTTTGCTTTGTGACTCATATCTCAACAGGTCCAAGCTCAGTAAATTTAGGGATTCTGCTCTTTTCTCCCCTCTAGTGGCATCCAAATTCCAGGCCTTGGCCTCCACATTGGTATCTGTGGGTATCTTTTGGGATTTCTGCTGAGGAATGCATTTCCTTGTCCATAAGGAGCATATTCAGCAGCTTTCTGCCTCCAGGAAGGAATGTGCCCCTTCCAACCTTGCTGTGGAGTTAAGTCTCCTCTCAAACCAAGTGTACCCCCCACAGTCTCTGTGCCCTTTAGTAATGCTGATGTTCTGAACTCAGCCTTCTTTCATTTGCTAGGAGAATATTAAATTTGTAAATTCCTATTTCAAGACCAAGATTGGGAATGTTTAAAATCACCTCCCATGCCCCTCTTCCTTCTAAGTCCCTTCCTGGGAATAAATGCTATTTAAAAGCCACTTTGTTATTTTTTGTTTCTTCTTAATTTTTTCTGCTAATCACCCTGTATCTGCCCATCTAGTGAAAAGCATTATGTAGAACTCTTCTAAACATACTCCATCACAATCCTGTGATATTTCTGAAATCAACAGTGACTTTTGACCATCCATTTCAACTCTGATTAAAAACAGGGTCACATTTATGACTGTAAATACCATATTTTTTTTAATGCTTTCCTATAGTGTATTTCATCAATCTCAGATTGTCCTCCATGTGTATTACATTTTCTATTTATTGGTAGCCAGTGCAGATGCAAAAATGATTCTTCACTGGAGAGAAAAAGCTCCGTTCTTTATATCTTTGCAATGAAATCCAATAAGGTGGGCACATCAGGAGTGCAAATAGGGTAAAGGTCAAAGTCAATACATGAAGAAAAAATATTTTAGGCCCCAAAAACACAATGCTAAAATAATTTAATGCAAAGAGTTATCTTGTGGAATAAGTTTCCTAATAATCACTGTTGAAAATAATCTTCCAAATTCACACCTTGCACTCTAGATGCCATCTAGGGATTTTCCCATTGATGGCATTTATTTATCGGAAGGACTGCATGCTTTAGGTAGTAATGCAAGTCAGACACCATAGAGACAAAGCCAACAGGAGGTGAGCCTTCAACTCCCCAATTACAGGTCATAGAAGTGGATGTAGCAAAGAAGAATGCCAGAGGTAAAAAATGTAATTCACATCTTTAAGACTAAAATGGAAATTTTAGCAAATTAAAAGAACCATACATTTGTTCATTGAAATCAACCCCCAGTAATCTTGTACAGTATAATTTTGGTGGTTTATTTTATTACAGAAATCGTTTGAGGTTAATAACAAGAGTGGAAAATTAAACAATACATTAGATATCATATCTGATAATTTCCTCAGGTAGCCTTGCAGATTCTTTTTTTCTAGATATAGTGAAAATTAAATCCTATGTTCTTTGTGATAGTCAAGGACAGAATTCTTTCCAAACACCAACGGCAGCACCATGAGCGGCGTCTGGTCCCCGCCTGCCGCCGGGCAGCTCCGCTACCAGAACGTGAACGGATCCTGCGTGAAAGCTCCCTACTCGCCAGGCGCCCGGCTGGCTCTGTACACAGTGTTCGGCGCTGGGGCTGAGCTGGCCGTGCTTGGAAACCTCCTGGTGATCATCTCAGTCGTTCGTTTCAAGCAGCTGCGCACTCCAACCAATTTTCTCATCGCCTCTCTGGCCTGCGCTGACTTTCTGGTGGGCGTGACCGTGAGGCCCTTCAGCATGGTCAGGTCCGTGGAAAGCTGCTGGTACTTTGGGCGAAGTTTCTGCACTTTGCACACGTGCTGTGATGTGGCATTCTGTTACTCTTCGCTCCTCCACTTGTGCTTCGTCTCTGTGGACAGGTACATTGCAGTCACCGACCCTCTGGTCTATCCTACCAAGTTCCCGGCGTCAGTGTCCGGGGTGTGCATTGGCGTCTCCTGTATCCTGGACACTGTGTACAGCGTTGCCGTGTTCTGCACGGGTGGCCATGAGGATGGGACAGAGGATGAATTATCTGGTGTCCTCAGCTGTATAGAAGGTATTTAGTCGTAAAGCCAAACTGGGCTTGGTTATGCCTTCTCTTGTTATGATAATTCTCTATAGTAATATTTTCTTCTGGTTAGACAACAGGCTACAATGACTGAAAATACTGTTTTTAAGATGTTAATAATAGGAGAAACTGGGTGCAGGGTATGTAGGAATTCTGTACTATCTTTGCAACTTTCCTGTAAATCTGAAACTTTTTTATTTTAAAATAAAAAGTTTATTTTAAAAAATACAGAGCATGTATCCTTACACTCATTAAGGCTCTGATCTACAAATATCCTTGAAGACAGTGTGTACCAGGCTCTGGATTCAGTGCTATGAGGAATATGAAACAAAGACCTTAGAATACCTTGTGGGGAAAATTGACATACCAACAATTAAAACTTGGAATTTATGGAGGTTTAAACTATAAAAGTTGTGTTTGAGGAACACAGAAGAAAAGAGAATTTACATCAGGATGTAAGATGAGGGAGACCTAATAAAGAAGTAGCATTTAAGCTGGGCCTTAAGAGGAAGAGTTTTTGTAGGAGGGAAAGGTTGGAGAGGGATTTTCAGGATGAAGGCACAGCATGACCAATGAAACCGAGAAAGTGCACAGTGTTCAGGAAATATGGAGATAAAACAACTCAACAACTACCACAGGACTACTCACCCTTTCCAGTCTCCCTGCGATTTGCTGTCAAGCCCCTCACCTTTACCTCTCCCCACGCGTCCTCCATTGTGATTTGGAGACATTCTTATCCCCTCCCCTTTTTTCAGGTTTCAACTTTGATAGTTCTCATGGCAAACATTTCCCACATAAGGTTTAATAAGACAGTCATCCTTTAAAGTACCCCAGGACAAAAGTTTCCACATCAGCAATGTTTTGAGGTCACTGCACACTATATTCTGCTTTTGGAGAGTGGCACATACATTGGTATATTAAAGATTCTGAGAAAGCGCGTTTCAACAAAAACCTGTCTGACTTTGTTTAAATATGCATTTCAAAAATTTATTTACGGAGAGTTCCACCTTGTGAAATAGCTGAGTGTTCTTACGTCCAGGACAGACTATGCCATGCCCAGTGGATTGAGAATAAAGGTGGATTTATTTCTAGGAAGGTAACAGGGAAATGCATTTTGAAATAATCACTGGTTTATACTTTGCAGATTATATTTATTGCTATATCTAAGACACAGTGTCCCTAGTCCTAAATGTTTCAAATTTGCATATATTCACATAAATTTTTATTTACAATTCATTCATAACTTAGCTATCTAACAATGCCTAAGAGTTACATGGTAAAGAATTACTACTTCCAAAGATAAATCAAGCATTAAAATTGAGTTAAAATACTTTTATAACAAATGAATTTTTTTAATTAGGGAAAAGAATGGAGTCAATAGAAATTATTTCTCTAACAAAAGAGGAATAAATGGAACAAATCCATTTCAGATAACTTCATTAACCAAATACAACTACTTATTTGTTTATTGAGGCTGATATATGCATGTCTGTATCTATATCTACATCTATCTGTATATTCCAGAGATTTCAAATTAACTTACAAATAAGTTTTCCAAATAACATGTTATTAATCTGAAAAATAGTAAGAAGTGTGGAAACAGAGTGACTAGAGAGTGACATATGGCATTTTTTTTCCAAAGAAAATCATACACTGGTGTCCCTGGAGAGACAGTAGGTCTAACTTGTATGATTTTTAGAATGGAGGAAATATTAAAATGGTGAGATGTGGGTCATTATCATTTTACAAAATATTCCATATATTTTAAGTTCTAATTATTAAAGAAAAATAAGAAAATATTCCTTTAAGGATATAATACATTTACTCAGTGATATTGAGATAGGTGAGCTCAGCTCACAAACCTGTTTTGAGTTCCCAGGAGACAGAGATTCTAAAGGGAACATTCTGAAAAAGAGATCAAACACTTGACTATGAAAAGTGATGTGAAATTAGGATTCAAACATTTCCCAAAATTAAATTATACAATATTTGAGTTTAAGGACACCTTAGAGGGTAAACAGTAAAACCCCTTAATTTTCTAGATGAGGAAACTGACAGGGGAGGGACTCAAAGACTGCCAAGTGTCACCCAGGTGGCAGGAACAGGCTGAGAACTCAGAAATTCTGACCTCAGAGCCCTTTCCCCTCTATCTCTATATCTTAGTTGTCTCAAGTATGTAATGAATGAGGAGCAAAATATTGTAACAGTTTAAACTTATCCAGCAAATATCTTTATGACATCATTCTCTCCTTTTCCTACATTCTGCTATAGAAATATTGAAGGAAGGCAGTGCTGTTTTCTTTCCAAATTAAGAAATTGTTTCTCCTCCAAAATTAAACCATGCTGCCCTGGAGGCTTGCCCACAAACTCATGACACCACACAGCCCACTGCCACCACACCACTCATTCTTCCTGCAAGGACCTGCCCCTTGCCTGCGTTCAGTGAAAGAAGTCATTCTTGGTACAAATCAATAGTGGATGTCCGCAGTGAGAAAATCTCCCAGCTCAGGATGAGTTTCAGTGCCTTCCTGAACCACCGGTAGGAAAAGACATAAATGATGGGGTTGCAGGCTGAGTTAAAGTAAGCAAACCAGATAAAGATGTCAAAGACAAGTGATGGCGTGCTGAAGTTAAGGAGGCTGTCAACCAGTGTGTCAATGGTGAAAGGAAGCCAGCACAAAAGGTATATGCCCACAGTGATGCCTAGGGTCTTGGCAGCCTTTCTTTCGTGTTTAACAGCCCCAGCCAGGCTTTTGCTCAAAGTGCTGATCTGTTGAGCCTGCCTCGTAGCAACCACGAAAATCTTCACGTACAAACTGATCATGATGAGGCAGGGGAAAAAGAACACAGGGAAATTTAACCAGCCCCAAAATTTATTGAACAGCAGCTGGCAGCTGCCGATGCAAGGCATCTCTTGCAGCCACTGACTGAGCCCACTTTCTAGCACATCTGTGTAGAGGAAGAAGGCAGTGTAAGCTGCGGGAATCCCCCACCCTGCCAGGATGTACCTGAGGGTCACTCTGACTGTGAACTTGGAGGGATAGATCAAGGGCTCACAGATGGCACAGTGACGGTCAATAGAAATGAAACAGAGATGGAAGATGGAGGTGAGGCAGAAAAGAGTGTCCAGGTAGGTATGCAGGCGGCAGAGGAGGTCTCCGAAGAACCAGCAGCTCTCCACTGAGCGGATGGTGCTGAAGGGCAGTACCAGCAGACCCAGTAACATGTCAGCCAGGGCCAGGGAAAGCAGCAAGAAGTTGGTGGGAGTGTGAAGCACTTTGAAGTAGGACACCGAAAACACCACAAACAAATTTCCCAGGACAATAATCAGCAAGCCTACCACACAGGCCAGGTAGATGGCCAACTGGATGCCTAGAGGATGGACTGTCCTGGGGCAGGACCCATTCACCTGGTAGCAGAGTGCCGCAAGGTATCCTTCAGCACTCTGGTTGGAGACAGTGCTCATTTATAGTTTCTACTTTTCCTCTCTCTCTGGAAACTGGCCACCTAGCCCACCAAAGAAAAAAAAATATCTGCTAAACAATTTGAAACTGAGATGTAGAGGAGAAACTAAAGGGCAATTTGGAACCTAGTAAATTTCCCCAGGTACTGAATTCAATGCACTCTGAAAATCAAATACAGCATATGGGATACAAAGTCTCATAACTTCAGCTAGCACTGGTTTGTCTTTCTGGGCACTTTTGGAACTAGTGTAGACAATATCCTTAAGGAAAGAGAAGAAGGGTGTAGGCTAAATGTTCCTTCAAAGAAAAAGCTGGCTATGTCACAGTAGGTGGTATACCATTACTGAGAGGCTGTTGCTTCCATTTTGATAAGTCACCTATTGTCAAATGTAAATTAAGATTTAAAGTCATGAGTCTGAACCAAATAAAAATTAATTCTTGTGAACAAATCATTACTTGGGAAAAGAATATCTTCTGGATCTTCTCTTCAAGAATTAAATAAACTGATAATAAAACCTGCAGATTAAGCTATTTAATTACATTAACTCTTCCTAAGAAAAGAAGTCAGCATACAAATAATTAAAAGAATAGAGAAATTGCCCTATTTCAGTTTTGCAGGCTGCACACTTTCTAAAGTGACATCTTAGGATAGACACTTTGGGAGAACTATTGGATAGGAAAAAGTATTTTATCTATCTTAACACCAGTCTGTGAAATTTTAAGCAAGTTCTAATTAAGTTGAATTCAATGTTTCTAAGCTACTTACAGACAGAGGAAGGAACCAGAATCACTGCATGAGAAGTCCTTCTTGTAGCAGGTGAACATAGGTATGCAGAATCCTCTTCTATTAGCAAATGTGACAGGTGTGCAATCAGTTAATGATTTTATACTCCAAATAGAAACTACACCTCTGGGTGGTATGTTATGCAAATGAGTGTTGAAGGAGTACCAAGGGACCTGGTTTGCACTAATCACAAGTCTCCTTAGTTTAAGTTTCCTTCTCAGTGCAGGATCATTTATCCTGCCAATTAATTAGAGATGAAAATGAAAGACACTGGATTTATATATTCTTTTGCTTAATTTTATTTTTAATGAGTTCCATATTGCCCTTCTGCTTTCAGATATTTTGTGTATATTTCTCTCAGTGTAAGAAATAGTTGAGAAAAATTAGTCATAAACCCTTTGGTTTGTGACCCATCACATTGGGGGATTCATCATGACATTTGTTTTAAGTTCTGTTATGTGCTGGTTAAAGAAATCACACTAGATAAAGCAGAAGAATTAGAGTCATGTTCTGTCTCTTTCTAGTTCATCACTTTCTAGATCCTCCTCCTCCTTCTGTGTCTGCGTTGGTAAGAGTACCTACAGTTAGACTCATACATCTGTGCCTCACATGGATACTATCGAGGAAAACACAACATTTAATACTATTTTGGTCTTTTTGAGTATCAAACCTCCAGAAGATGGAATGTCTCTTACGGTCTTGGAGAAATCATTCCACAATATAACTCACAAATGTTGTAAAAATTACAGAATTCTAAAGGTGACAACAGATTATATCTATGAGCAGGGCCTGTAGGAGGAGGTAGAGAGGTCAAAAGAATGAAGGAGGTTGACATGCCCCTCAGCCTTCTCCACAAACCCCTCTTCTACTGACTTTCAGAGATTCATTCCAGTTACATCACAATTAGGAGCAAAAGCAATTGGAATTTGGACCTTCTAAGTTTTCTTACTACCTCTGGATTCATTCATGCTCCATTTCCATAGCTTTCCTCAAATACTTGGTTGTGTATTTCAGAAATGGAAAATAAGGGTAAGTATAATGTTAATAAGGTAGTCAAAAATGTTGTTTAGATTTAGGAGTTTATTTTTACAGTCTAGTTATTTACTAACACTAAAATGATGAGGCTAGGCTGCAAGACAGGAATATTAATGTTTTCCCAATGAAAAGCAGTATCAAACTCACTTGCAGTAAGCTGTAAGTATTGGTCAAGGAGAGAGATAGGCTACTAGGAGATACGCTTTTTAAAAATATCTAACTGTAGATGCTCAAGGAACCGGTTTCTCCTCAGCAGTATTTGGGTTAGGCAGTTAGTAAGTTCTTAAGAATTGCCTCAATCCATATTTGCAATCTTACAGCAATCACCATTGATGACTAAGGGCTGAGGGAGTGAGGATTCTTTTGACACTAAGAATATTAATAGTGATTCTCTTAAAGACACAAATAAAGTAGCAATTCCAGAACTTGTTTAAGGATTACAAGATTTCCTGCTTTTAGCTGCCCCTCTGCAATCCAATCCAGATCAATAAAATGTATATGAAAATCAAGGGGAAAATCTTGGTTAGCGGTAAATAAGGCAAAGAGGATGGGCTTTACTGAGAAACAGACCTCATTTTGAATCTTGTGATCTTGTAAAAGTTGCCTAACCTCTTGGAGGAACAGAAGTTATAGAAGTGTTTAGATTAAATAACATTAATCATACTAGTCACTGGAACATAAAAGTCACTCAATAAATATTAATTTCTCCCACCTCCTTTATTTTTCATCCTTTTGAATTTATATGTTGATTGGCTAGGTGATTATTTTTAAAGTTTACTTTGCAGGTTTCTTTTTAAATGGTTCTTAAGGAATTCATGCTTTATTTTAATGTGCTAATAAGCATCGTGAAATTTTTTTGAGAATTTTTTATTTTGGTATCATTAATATAAAATCACATGGGCAACATTGTGGTTACTAGACTTCCCCCCATTATTAAGTCCCCACCATATACCCTATTACAGTCACTGTCTATCAAGCATCGTGAATTTTTATCTCTTGTAAGTCTCCCCACTGCATCTTGCGGAACCTCCTCTGCAGATTGTAGTTTCATGTTTACTCCCTACGTCCCCCACTAAGAATAATTTTCATGAGATGAGGGACGGTGCTTTATTTATCATTATAACAAAGTCTTTCCCAGGGCCTGGTACTTATCAGTCACAGATGAGCATATATTGAATGTAACCGACTATACCCTAGCTCAGCAAACAGTGTAAGAATGCCATCAATAAATCACCCCACAGCATGAGTTTAATCAGAAGCTTTTCTCCAACACCCCAGGCAGTAAATCTATTTTGATGTATGGGGAGTAGGAGCAAGTGAATTGGCAGTTGGGCTCCAGGAGAGTCTGTGTCTGCCCTTCCTGGGGGTGGTGCAGGAGTGGCAGGAACCTCGGAGGGGTTCAGAGTAGTAGGGAGGTGTCCACAAAAGCTCATTAAAATCACCTTGAAAATAAAGACAGAGTTTTATTTGAGCCAAACTTAGGACCCGAGTCTGGGAAGGTATAACTTGGTGGGCTAGGAGATTTATTTCAAAGGGCCCAAGCCATACAAAGGTTTGATATACTCAAGGGGCCAGGCAAGAAATCCAGAACTTCAAAGGGGGTACGTTTCATTTCCACAAGATATGTGCTGCAGAGAAAAGAATAGGGGCCACCATGCATCCTGGCACTGGAGGAAAATTAAGGGGCAGAGCAAGTATTTTTGCTTATCTTTTGGCAATTGTTTCACTTTTAACTGAATAGCAGATGGTATTATAGAGTTAGAAAGTTTAAATGTGAATAGGTGGCCAATTTGAGATGCTCAGAGTCAGTAAAACCTTCAATACTTACTTAGGCCTCAGAAATCTTTTAGTGGCCTGTGGTGTGGTGGTCGGCTTTTCTTTAGTTCACAGAGGAAACAGAGAGAGGACAGCAGTGAGATCTGGGGAAGGAGCATTGGCCTGGGGTCAGGAGGCCAGAAGTTATGGTCCAGGTTTCTTTCACTTTAACTACTCGTGGCTTCAATGTCTTCATCTTTCCTAGTTCCATTTCTCCCTTTGTTTTGTTTTTATTTGTTTGCAACTTACTTTTTAAAAAAATTTAAATTTTGCTAGGTCTCTTCTCATATGCATTCATGTCAGCCATTCTTCAATTCTTTCTGGAACAAGGGATGGAGTTGAAAATAATACATATTTTATAGTTATAATGAATCCTCGGACATCAATGTCAATCCAAGGAATGCATCCCAACAAAATGACCACACAAGGACAAATTATGTCTATTGGAGGAGATTGTATGGAACACTTATAATATGAAAAATGGAAATAATATGAATATTCTCTAATAGAGGATAGATTAAGCAAACTATAGTATAATTCATGCAATAAGATAGTTTGAAGTCATTAAAATTAATGATTCAGTTCTACAGTTATTGACCAATATGTTCATGGCATATTGAGGAAAAAAGGTAGGTGTCAAGAAAACAGGTATCATAAAATTAAATGTGTATATCTCTATGGGTCCATATAGACAAGGAGAAAGAGTTAACAGTGGGTCTCTCTGGTCAGTTTTGGAATTAATTCTTTCACTGTACTTTTCCATAGTACTTGAAATTTTGTTTTATTCTTCACAATAAGCATGTATAATTTATATGAAAGGAAAAAAATCTTTATTTTTATTGCACAAAAGATGAATCTTATGTGTGCTCAGAAATTAAGCCTGGCCTCTGGTCCCTTAGTGAGTTCCAGTACACTCCTTAAATTGTTACCTGTGCATGAAACCCACTAGAGGAGTACCCCTGACTATTGACTAAATGACAGGCCAAATATCATAGCTTCCCCTAATTTTGAACACACCTATGTATATTTGGGAAATTTTTGTTTTCATAAGATATTAGGGATTGCAACTTTATCATTTATGATCAGAAGTATACCTATCAAATTTTAGAAACCAAATTCCTTTTCATATTTGCTCCAAGATTAACAAAAGCAATTATAATGAGACTGCATTAATTACAATAACCTGATATTATGAAGCTGGGTGGAAGTGTTATGAGTGAAAGTTCAAACTAATATATCTCCTGCAGGTTCAGAGAATCCCTGTTAGAGCATGTTGTTTATGGACAGCCTTTGTCTTTGAGAGCAGTTAGGCCAGAATAGTTCTCAACTCCCCAAAATTGGTCTTTTCAGTCATTCACAGAGATTCTGCATTTCCAGTTGGAAATATAAACATTTAAACATGATAAAAGCTACTAGCATGCTTTCTAAATGGAAATGAAAATAAATTTTAGCAAACCCACATTTGACAGCATGTTAATCACTTGTTAGGTATTTTAGAAGAACCACTAAGTCTTTACAGTTTTTATTCCATCTTTAAAAAGATCTGTGGAAAACCTCTCCTCTTAAATGAATGCCTTTAAAAATCCTTTAAAAAAGATTTTTAGGGAATATTTAAGAGAAATTAATAATAAGAATAATAAGAATTTGTTGACTTTCTTCTGTTTGCAAAGCCCACTGATCCTCACAACAACATAGGAGGCATTATTGTTCTCATTTTATGGGTTAGGAAGTGAAGGCAAAGTAAATTGCCCAAGATCACTAAGGAGCAATCAGCTAAGCTGGAAGTTGGGTCTGTCTTACTTCCAAATCCGTGGCCTCTCCACATTATACCTCAAAAATCTGCAAGTCTTGAACATTACTTTCTAACTTTGCAACAATTTCATTCCCTCTTGTCCACATAGCTTCTACTGAATTCTACATGTTCTTGTTAAATGAGCAAGAAAGGGAAGAGGAATCATTGAAAAGAAGCAAGGTTAGATTTTGAAAGAATGGTTTTGAGGGGATGGACATGGAGGAAAAGACAAACACAGAAGTGATACAATCAGTTTGTCTAGAGAACTGGTAGCTCAAATATCATTTTTATCCATTGTTATCTCTAAAAGAATGGGGATTAGAAAATATGCTTTTCCTGTCTAGCACAGACTTAGAGACCAGACTGGGCTGTTTCCATGAAGTAAGCCCCATGATTTCCCCTAAAGTGAGACCACTAGACATATTCATCAGGTATGCTAGTTCCTGTTCCTACATCTTTTTGTCCATACTCCTTCCTCTAAACAAGTCATGTCTGTTTAAGAGGCAGCATGGATTCAAGAGCCCACATGGGTCATTTTTATTTATGTGTAATGAGAGACTGAAGCAGTTAGCATAGGTTATATGTAGCCACTTCCTAGCTCAACAGTAGTGAGGGAGTATTATCATATACGTTTTATTTGTACCGAGTTGCTCCATTTGCATCTCTTTATTCATGTCTATTAAACCAAAACATTATAATTTGGTAGGGAGAAAACAGTTAAAATCTAGGATTGAAAATTTCGATCTATTCCAATGCTTCCCCCTCACTCACGGAGTGAGTCAAGCCTCTTAGCAAGACGCATCACGTGCTTCCATCCTGCTGCCAAACTCCTCGCGGCTTCATCTCCCTGCACTGTGTGGCTGAACTGATTTTATTCCCACACAAATATCTTGCTGTTTCTCATGCTTGTTTTATTTCTGTGATGAGTTGTGCTGTGCCAGCCAGAGCTGAGAACGGCATTTCCCAGGATCTCTCCATGTAAATGATGCCAAGGTATCGGAACTTTAGCGATATTTGGAAGGCAGAAGTGAAGCTGCAGTCATTATGCTGCAGTCATTATACTGCAGTGTTTGCAGACAGAATCAGTGACAGTCAGACAGAGAGACCTGACACTTTTCAGCTTGGCTTCACTCCTGCTTGCTGAGTGAACAAGGCCCCCAGGGTCTACTGCCAAATTCATGGGAAAGACCCACCGAGGCAGCAGCTCACCGAGATTTTCCTACAAGCTCTGACTTTGCAGTCCCACTTCAGTGATTGGAAGAGATTCCTTACTGGACCTGATGACACATTTCTTTGGCCTAAAATGCAGGCAGTCTTTCCTAAACCCCAAGGCAGCCTGAATACTCCTCTTCCGTACTCCCATAGCTTCCTGCACCTGGCTTTATCATGAGACATATCGCCATGCCGAGTGAGTGCAGATGAATGGTCTTTCCTATTAGACCATAAGCCCCTTGAGGCCAGGATTTAAGTTTTATTCATCTCTGAACCACAAGGACTGGGAATAGAGTTAGCACACAGTAGGTGCTCCATAAATGTTTATTGAACCGAGTGGCTTTAATACTGAGCGCAACGTGTCTATCACAGTCGCTATCTTCCTGAGATGGCTGCCCTATTTAACCCATTTAAATCCTGCAAAGAAGAGCAGTGGATTAGGAATAATGATGGGATGGTTCAGTTTTTCTTGGACTAGCCTGGCAAGAACAGAAGCTTTGAGAAATAGTTGAGCTGATGTTCAGGGACACCCTTTGAAAGTTACAAAAGTCCTTTGTTCAGATGCAGGATGGTGGTGCCTGCAGCATAAACTTCTACCAGCTCTTTGATTTCTCCTCTATTGAACTCAGCTCCTAGTGAGCAGAAGGAAATGCTGGTCTACTACACGGACCACATTATGGCTTCAGACCCCAGTTCTTAATATTTAATCACACATTTTATGTTATTCTGAGGAGCAAGTGAGAAAATGAGTATGTGCTGAGTCAATGGCTGTCCTTCCTATTCAGTTCCTCAGAGCTAACAGTCTAAATGGCCTTAAAGAAGGGAGGTTCATCCTGGAGAGCAAACTGAAAAATGCTCCTGCCATCATGAGGTGGCCTATTGCCCCATCAATCCCTGAGAGGAGGTCTGACTTGGCCTGAAGCCCGGGAGGAACTCATTATGTTCCTTAGGTTCTTCAAGAGGAAGGAATAAGTTAGCCTTTGAATGTTGCCTTTAGGATTACAGACAGAGGAAATTGCCTCCTGAAGAATTAAATTACTGCAGTCAGAAGAAAGTAAACCAATACTCTTCTAAGTAAACCATTTTTTATTTGGAATACTGTAAATTTGCTGAAACAATTCAGGACCCAAATATGTTATATTCAAACGAACAAATTACAAGCTCTTGCCTCAGGAAGCTATAAATGTTCAACAGAACATGTAGATCAAGAGAGTAATGGGAATTATCCACTGAAAAAAGATGCTATTAAAGGTGTTTTGGGGGTAATGAGTAGTTCCCAATAGATAGTCTGGAGCAAGATAGAGTAAAAAAAGTAAAAAGGTTCATAAAAGCACTTAGGATTTATATATATGAACATTAGAAACCTTAGGGTTAAGACTGAGGCATGATGTCATTCAGCCAGGTCAAAGAGTAAAGGGGGTTTGCTTAGCCAAATACTTTGATATTGCTCTAAGAATTAATATTACAGTAAAATACACCTAACATTAAAATCTACTCTAGGGGTAAAAAGTTGTCTCTTTGCGACCTACCAGTGTCTGAAGGTTATTATTGTTAAGAAAAGCAACCTTACTTCCTGCAAAAATAGGCAAAGGTTGATGAATCAGTTGCTCCAATCACCTACAGAGATTCTAAGTTTGTGGATATATTCTATTGGGCTGGAAGAATCCTTTTGTTGAACATTACCATTTAAGAAATTTCCTGTCAACCCATATGTTAGTAAACAAAAATCATGACCAAACTTTTCTATAAAACACTTCCACTACTGAGGTACTAAGAAAGGGAAGGGAAGACTTAATTTCTATCCTCAGAAAGTAATATGAGCATGAAAGCTTGATTCGGAATGTTGCAAATGTTTCTGGGTTAGTGAGTCACTTTTCCACTCTGTATCTACTGACTCCACCCCCAAGTCTCTTAGCACAACACTGCATGTGTAACCAAGTCCATGAGAAAACAAATTCAATTCAGTTCAATGTCTTCTTTATAAATAGGCTCTTTCTGCCATCTTCCTTCCCAATAGGAGCCCCCACTTGTCCAACATCTTTTGCTTTATAATTGTTTATTTCTGTGAATTTGAGTAACTCTCTCCCATTTTCTTCAAAGTTTCTAAGTTTTATTACCCAGTGAAGGTGTTTAGAGATTTTTATGGGAAAGGCACCACGCCAGGCACTGTGGGATACAAAGATGAGTAATATAAGGACATAGTTTCACATATAAGAAGGTTATAGTCTAGATGGGGAACCAGCACACCAGTGTACACCCAATTCCAGCACAAACAGGAGTCAGGAGAGACAGGTGAGTGGTGGTGTGTGCCTAGAAGGAAGATGCTGTATATGTGGAGTCTGAAATCTTGGTGGAGCACCCAAAAAGATACTTTACTGGTAGTAAGAAATGAGGGACTCAAACTTGGTGGAAATGATAAGGCTGAAAATAAATATATTTAAGAGGAAACTAAATAGATGTGGTAATTGAAGTTATCTGGTTAAATAAGATTAAAGTGGGGTTTCTCAATTATGGCGCTAGTGAACTTTTGGGCCGGATTACCCTTTCCTGTGTGTGTGTGGGAGCTCTTCTGCCTATTGTAGGGTATTTATCAGCACCCCTTATCTCTGCCCTCTACTGGATGGCAGTAGCAATTCTCCCTCTCTGGTTGTGACACTCAAAAATGTCTCCAGACATTGCCACATGCTCCCAAGGAGCAAAACCATCCCTGGTTGAGAAACACTGGATTAGAGAGACAGAAGATAGTGTGAAGAATTAAAAGAAGATGGTAAAAGACAAAATTTGGTGAAATACATTTATGGGGTAGGTGAAGGAAGGAAAGACAAAAAGAACACAAAGAGACATTCATTAATGCAATAAATATCCTAAAACTCTGGGGAAGGGAAAGAATTTCGGTTTGTGAATGAAACTCAAGCTTGGTGAAGTTACAGAATACAGACACCCAAAGACATGGACACATGACCTGTATGTATACACACAGGCTGAATGTATATAAAGAACAAAATAATATATTGGGAGAAAGAAAGAACATATTCCTAGGCTGTTTCTTTTTTCATTCTTCTCATTTAATAAGACAGGCCAATTTTATGAAAATATTGCAAACCTCACATCAGTTCTTTTTGAAAAGAGGTTTAAGTCAGAACCACTAAAATTCTAAGGAACTACAACTGTCTACTTCTTTCTCTCTTTCCATATCACTCGCATGCTCCATAATTCAGGCTTCCAGTATTCTCAACTCTCTCCCCATTTCCCTAAGATATGACAAAAATCTCAAGAAAGATTTAGATAAACTCTACATGGCATGTAATGAGTGTGAAGACCAATTGTGTCTCCTCTTCTGATGTTTACAAGAAAAAAAATGAAGACCCATATTTGATTTAAGCCAAGGGAGTAAAATTCTAAATCTCTTAGTTTGGAAATTCAGGAATCAGCAAGCCTTGGAAGACAGTTTCTTTTTATTGGAGGTGCTTTTGATGCCGGGGTTCTTGTTCATGGAGTCGAAGAATGAACTTTGCAACACTCAAGGTAGGAGAGCCAGGCAGAGGCTTTTATGTGGAGATAAAGCGACAGGACAGAGCTCCTGGCTCACGCCAGGAGGGGACAAGAGAGCCTGTGGTGGTGCATTATCTAGGGGATTTATAGGCGGTTGAGAGACAAAGGGCTAGGGATGCATACCTGCCAAATGGTCTCAAAATGTTCATTTTTGAAGGGCCATTAAGTTTCTTATCACAGTCTTCTGGGTTATTTACAAGAAATTTACTACTCTGATTCCCTCCCAGGATAGAAGCTTTCTGGTCTAGGAGCATACCAATCAAGACTGCCTGCTTTGCTCCCAAGATGGGCTAAGTTACTGTCTGTTTGTTAAAGAGTATGTT
>JAQQAC010008864.1:19040739-19076620 GCA_029783875.1 Phataginus tricuspis
CAGCAATGAAGCAGAGGTGAAAAATGGAGGTGGTACAGAGCATGACGTCGCAGCAGCTGTGGACTTTGCAAAAGAGGTTTCCAAAGTACCAGCAGGACTCGATGGACCTGATCATACTGAAGGGCATGACCACACAGCTCAATAAAAAGTCCGTGGTGGCCATGGAGAGGACCAGGAAGTTGGCTGGGGAGTGGAGCTGCTTGAAGTGGGCGATGGAAACAATTACAACCAGGTTGCCCAGCATGGTCATCACTGTGGTGCTGATCATGACAACATACATGGCACAGACACTCAGCACAGACCTCACACTTCTGGGGCACGAATTGTTGACCAAAGCAAAGCAAAACTGTACTTCTGGGGGGGTCTGAACATCAGGTGAATTCATTGTCTTTGTCCTGTGGGTACTATGAGTCTTTTGCAAAAGTACTGTGCTCTGCTCCTTTCTATGATAGAAAGAGGAAAAACAATAAAAATCATTGACAGGTAAACTTATCTGGAAGACTGAGCACTTCCAATCCCAAATTGAACTCCCTACTGACCAGGAGCACTGCTTCCCAAATTTTAATGTGTGCATGGATCACCTAAAGATCTTTTTGAAACACAGATTCTGATTCTGGGAAAGGAATTGAGAGTCTGCATTTCTCATGGCTCTTAGGAGACGGAAATGCTGTTGTTAAAGACCCTCCCTTGATGAGGAAGGGACTAAAGATAACTATGAATACTATCACCCAGCATCTAAGTAACCCAGTTAAAAGCATGCTCTGATTGCATTAACATGTAGCCTTTACTCAGGATTCCAAATCCATATGCAGATCAAGATTTTTCCCTATCCTACTTATATTAACAAATTTTGTGGATGAAATCCCCTCAAGATTTACCAGGACCTAGGAAACTATTATTTAGTGTTCAGCTTAATAAATAAAATCTAAGATTGTGCTTCTTTTCTTCTTTTAAAATTTCTCTCGTGGGTATTTGCAAATGCTTTGAATCCTCTCCTTAATACATACTATTCAATCAAGGAAACATTTCTCTCTCCATTGTGAACAATATAGTTTTTAGAATTTAGAGAAATATATGGTAAACAAAAAGTATGTTAAAGCCTACAAGACTGTACATAAGTAGTCTTAAAAAAAAAGGACAATAATCTCAGAGGATAGTTTCTGTAAATTTTGTGGGTTATCGCCTTTCATTTATCAGCTGTACTCATGAATTCACATTCAGGTTCAGGTCATCTTGTCCACAGATTTCAAGTCTTACATTGGTAACAAATTTGACATACAGGTGTGCTCACTGTTTAAGCTGTCACTTTATATAATTCATGCTGTTGCCCTTACAATGTGAACATAATGGGACTGACTCACCCAGAGTACGACCTGGGTTTGATTTGTTTTTCCAGGGCCAAGGCTGGATGTGTAACTCTGATGACCAGTGACAAGCATTAGTGAGGCTTAAGGCCAGGTTGGAGAAGTAGACTTTGGCCTTAATAGATAAAAATAGAATAGATTAAAACTCACTCGTCCATGGGCAAAGTGGAGCCACCAACACATCTTCATCAGATTTACCTGGAAAGACATAAATGAGAATACGTGTACCTTTGAAAATCACATTTATGGCATTGGCTTCTAAAGCTCAGCAATTGTTTCCAATGTTTACGCTTTGAAATCTTAATATAGCACATTTTATTTGCTCTGGATATAGTAATTTAATTTCTCAGATTAACATTTTCCTTTAGACATGTTTTAATTGTACCAAATACTGTGAAATGGAGTTGAACTTGAGAAACCAAAACAGAGAAGTAACATATAAGCACAAAGACATATTCAAGTCCTTCACTGTAAACTATCAATTTTGGAACATAACAGCACAAATTATTTGATTAATTATCACTTTGATTCCTAAACTCTAAAATATTACTATCATGAAATCTTAAACACCTACTTTCTTAATAAGTTAACTTTATTTTGCCTTTTATCTTCTTTGCTTTTCTGAATTAAAATTTTTTCTTTAATTCTTCTAAAATTTATCTTTAAAGATAGCTAACAAGCACCACAAAATTACTTAAGCATGTGTCACTGTATTTCCATACACATAGTACTCCTACAAAATGGTACATTCTTCAATACTTCATGGTATAAATTTTGAAGTTTTAAATTTCACTTTCGAAAACCTAATTCCTGAAAGAATTGACATAATTTAGCCTCCTAGGTATGTAAAGTGAAGTTCATTTCATTTCTTTTATTTAGAAAACACAGTATGAAACAGTTGCTAAAAATTAGTAGTATTGTCTCAGGTTTCTAATGCATGGTTATACATGTTAGGGAAATAGTTACACATTTAAGTGTTAGATTAAGACAGAATGAGACACATACATTTATTTAAGAAGTTATTACATGAGTGAATTGTTAAGGTAATGTCAAACATAACATTTCAGCCCCTATCTTAAACTTTTGGCCCTAAATCACAAAAACAAGTAAGCAAATGCAAATATGACTGCTGGTCTCATGCTTTGTTTAAAAAAAGGAAATTTACATGAAATTAAATGCAGCGGGGGCGTTGTTTATTTAAAGACTTAACAGAGTAGAGATTCCTTTCCTTTGAAGATTCACCTCCAGAAAAGACAGTCATTTTTTAAATAAAATACAATAATGTTAAGCCCTCTATGACATCTCACTTTTATCATAGGATGTTATTGCTACACCTTTTCTTTTCTTTTTCCCCATAACATTTCAATAAAGGACCAAATTAATGACAACATTGCAAACAATCACCTAGAAAAAGCATACAAAATTGTTAATTATTTTTGCCTGGAGGTAAAAAGAAACATTTGTCAGCAACTCTGGAGAATTGCTTTTTTTTTTTCTTAGTCTGAATTTAGTTCTTTAAGGGAAAGGATTACTGAGTAAGGAAACAGATACAGGACTCTGAAATAATGATTTTGAAAATGTAAAAATTCCTCAGAATTTCAAGGAAAAATATTGAAAGAGAAATTATATAATCATTTTTCCTCAAAGGTTAAATAACTAAAATTCTATTGATGCATACGTATTTCCTCAAATAAGGAAAATATTCAACAGGCTCAATAATGCAAAGTAGAGAAATTAGGAAAGGACATACCATATCTGCTTTATCATTTATGATTTTTCTTCTCTTACTGGTTACATAGCTCAAACATTCTACCTATGAGATTATTTATACAAAAATAATGATTTTACCTTACTTTGATATATCTCAATTAGAATAGTTTGTTAGGTAAGGAAGATTACTTGTGAATTAGATTTGAGAAAAATCTGCTGTGACTCTTCCTATTACTGTCTCTTTAGAATTTCAGTGATTTTAAAAAATGATCCAGATTTATTTTTATAGATTTTTGGGTTTTCAGCATTTTAAGTGTGGTTCCTTTTAACATGCAAAAATAAAATCTATCTGATCTTTTCTCCCTCTTAATACTCTCCTCTGGTTTACAAGAATTTGTTTGACTAATTAGGAATTTGGAGCTTATGTCATTGAAAGATGAATTATCTGTTGTGCTGGTTTCTTACCATGCAAATGAGCACTGGGCCCCGCTGCTCTCTGCCCTGCTGATAGCCTCCTGAGAAAAGGCACTGGGGCCCAAACTCTTAGAGGCAAGCTCTTAGCAGGCTTTGCTGTCATCAGTATTTATACACAAAACATGCCTCCTGAGGCCACATTACCTGGGTCCTACTTTGACAGGTGTGTCATTAAATATTTTCACTGTGCCTCCAGCAAAGAGGTTACAGCACGTCAGCAGAGAATTGGCTCTGGGAGGGTGAGTAGGTTTTGTGCTATTGTGCCTATGACTTCAGAGGGACAACACGGACTAGCCTCACATGGCCAACGTGGAAAAGAATTAAAAAATGAAAGGAAAGGAGAGAGCAAGAGGAGAAAACTTGGTTCAAATCTAACAAATGCTAGATGTTTTCAAACACTGAATTCTTCAATTCCTAGTGAAAATTCAACTCATGTATTTCTTTTCCTTTTACTGCCAGGCACAAGTCAGTGATATTCATTCACAGTGCAGTTCTTGTCTATTCTTTCCCAGTGAAGGCCCTCTCCCAAACAAACAGCCCTAAGAACCATGCTTCAAAACAACCAAATGGAAGTGAAAGCTTGCAACACCATGACCCCTGGGGAAGGTGTTTCCGTTGGTGGTCACCCAACACAAAGGTACAAGGAGTTTATGTTGACAATTTTACCATCCATCAAGGACACAAAACTATTTCATTTAAATACCCAATGCTTTGGAGAGCTTCAGAGCTTAAATGTTTTTAAAAATACAATCAAATTTGGATAGTGACCACGCTGGAGGGGGTGAGGACTTGGTAATATGGGTGAATGTTGACCCACTGTGTCATGATGTATTTGAAACCAATGTAAGATTGTATACCAATGATACTTTGATTAAAAAAAAAAAGATAAGAAACAACAAGGTGGCCAGTATGGCTGCTGGAGCAGACTGAGCCGGAAGACGATGGAAGGAGATGAGGTCAAAGTGGTACCCAGGGGGCATAGAAGGAAAATAGAGGTCAAGTAATGGCTTATGTAACTTGAAAGGACATTTTTGAATAGGTACAACATGATCTTATGTGTTTTTAAAAATTCACTCTGGCTGCTGGTTAAAAATAAATCACTATTCAAAGTAAAAAAAATACAATCATTTTTCAAATTTCAAGTAACTGGTAAAACTGAACTTCATTATATCCTCTGGGGATTTTCTTCATAAAATGAAAAGCCTTGACAAATGGGGATAGTTGGAAGATGTTGGGTCTTCATTTTATGCTCATCTAGGTGTACAAAACTTCTCTTTCCAAACTTTCCCAAATGGAGACTAATAATTTCCTAGTATATTTTTATACTTTCTTTGCATCAGCCAGGGGCTAGTCAGGGAAATAGAAAGGAAATTGTTATTTTACTGATATGCTCCCGCGAATAATATGTACTTGTGAAGATTATTCATTGCCGCCTGATTTGTTGTAGCAAAAATCAGAAACAGGCATCTAGCTTAATCAGTTATGATACTTCTAAATAATGGAACATTCTGCAGACTTTCGAAAAATTAGTCAGAACTATGTTATTTGATATGGAATGAATCTCTAAGGCACATACAGAGTGAAACAACCGAGTTGCAGAACAGCATGTATAGTATTTTGCCATTTTTTAAAACAGTGTGAGAGAACAATACGTGCCTATATGATAGTTTATGGGTATGCCTGTATATCTCAGGAAAGATATATAAAAAAAGTGATTGCCTCTGGGAAAGATGTGTGGAAGACTAACTGATGGACTAGAAGGCCACATATTTTTTAGTATGTATACTTTTGTTCCTTTGGAATTTTTTAATATGCATGTGTTCCCTTTTTTAAAAAACCATTAAAATTTTTTTAAACAAGTTTATTTTATTTTTATTTATATTATTCAAATTTAATTTAAACTTTATTTTAGCTATAAGGAGGGTTTAAAGTACCCTTTATGTTTGTGAAGGCTCTGAGTTAAGTATAGAAATGATAAAGGAAATCAAATCCCTAGTATTAATGTAGTCAGTATTTGGTTTAAAAGTAATCTTTATATTTGTCATTTTTAGCTTTTCAATGTTTAAGAGAATTTAGCATCTTACAGTACTTACCACAATAGCTTTGCAATTCGCATTTAAAATGTATTATTAAATAATGGATTTAGGCATGATTTTTAAGTTTGAAAGGCACAAGAAAAGTTTGCAAAGTTTATAAATGGTATAATTGTTAAGGATCTTAAAATTTAATGTATTTGTAACTGATTACATTTATAAAAGTTACTAGGGAAGATTTTATGTTTTATTCTGACAATTGAATATTGAAAAGGGAAATTGACTCTTTTGGTTCGATAAATACAAATAAAATATTAAGGGAATTCAGTCAACTAGGCTTTAATTGCCCCTTAAAAGATGTTGTTAAAAGTTGCTAAGTGTGTAAGTAGAATAATTTCTATTCTAAGTTAAAATTTGTAAATTATAAGTTAAATAAGTTATAAGTAAATAAAAATTTTAAAGGAAGAGCTAGGTATTTCAATATTATTTTATGAATGAAATGTTGATAATCTTTTCTATACATAAAAATGACACCAGAAATCTCAGACCGACAACTGATTTTCAAAGGAGTTTGCCAAGAGGAGGAGAGCCCCCAAGTGGAGCAAATCGGTGGAATGACTTCTTAGGGGCCAATGATGCCTTCAGAGAAGGTGGACCCCAAGGAGTGACTAAATGTGAATATACAAAAACAAGCCACGTCAGGCTTGTACAGACTTGATGCCTTTAGGGAGAATTTCAAAACTTTATCTCAGAGCAATAAAAAGCTACTTCACTAGGTGTCCAGCAGGCAACAGATGGCACATCAACCTTGGTAATGGAGGAGAGTATATAAAGGGACTGTTTACAAAGATATGGGCAGCATATAAGGAAATCAGCAGGGAACATTCTCATGCCCAGGGGCAGCAATAACAGGGAGCCACCACCTGGCTGGGCCCAAAGTGACAGAGGAAGGTAATGGTTATAGGAATTCCAAAGGATGTCTGTATGCAAAGAATGGCTATAGGACCTTTCTTAGAGGAACACAAGGAGGTTCCCTGATTTCACCTTCTTTCCATCCTCTTATCCATCCTCTGTAAGGTGCTTCTCTTTGGTAAAATGCCACTGGGCATCCCAGGGCAGGAGAGCTTCTTAATCCTAATCTTAATATGTGTTTCCCACACACAGCGGTGGAGAGGTTTGGGAAAACAGAAGGGAGCTAGCATAGAAACCACGTAACAGGTTTATGAGCCAAGTGTCAACTTCAGATAATTGTGAAGAGAAGAGGGAAGGCTGTGAACCCGGAGGTAAGAACACTAGTTAACATGGGTGGAAGGAGAGGTATATATTACTAGTCAATTCTAAATAAATATTTTTACCCCTTATTGAGACTCAATATCAACCTCAATGAATATAGACATTTTTCCTAAGGCCTTAAAGCTATATATTTCATGCAGCTATCTATTCAAATAGATTATTCCATTTATATTTAGATAAATATCTACAGATAGTCCTCAGTCTAACAACCAGTTGCCAGTGTCCTCCATACTAAAGCCGGCCGCCCCTGTACTGCTCCCTGCTCCATTTGAGAACCCATAATGTTACATGAGAAGCATATGGACACACACACATACATACCACCCTCATGACAACGACTCTCTCCATTGACCAAACTTTAATCAGGCTCCTCTAATACCTCTGCTTGCCCAGACCAACGTGGGCTCCTCTCTCTGCTTTTTTAGAATCCAGCTGGAGCAAGATTCCTGCTAAGCCAGCTAAGCACAAATCCCCCACTCTTGGTATCTGACCAGGCTCAGTAGCTCACCCCTCTGGCCTGCGTTTAGCAAGAATTCTGTTGAGTCAGTCTAGCAAGAGTCCTCTTTAACCCTGATGTTTCCTCTTAGTAATTTTCCATCCATTGCATGCCCTGTTGCTCGGGTATAAATATAAATCCCCACTTGTTGTTGTTGGAGTTGAAGTTGAGTCTTACTTGTTTTCTTATTACAAAACTCCCATTATGGTCGCCTCCCTGGAATAAAGTCTGCCTTATTGTCTTTAACAAGTGTTAACAAATAATTTTTTCTTACACACACACACACACACACATGCACATCATGAAATTTTTATAGTAAAGAAATGGTTCAGAAGTAGAGAAACAAACTAGATTTTTAAAGGCAGGAACTGAATGGAAGCCAGAAGCATAGCAGGATCACTGGGCATGAAGTGTCTGTCATTACTGGAGTGGGACAAGTCCCTTGAATGTCCTCATCTGGGAAGAAAGAGGCATGATTGGGTGGTGTCACAGTTTTGTTAGACTCTAGGAAGAAGATGCCTGGCAGTGGTCCTCAAGCCCTAAGATCTCTTCTTGGGCACAGCCTAAAATATGTTCCCCTCAACACCAACAGGTAGACTGGATTAATAAATACCATTCGGTAAACACGAAAATACTTCATTATGCATTTATTATGCATATTTTCTTTTCCACTAACAAGTACAGGGAATGAAAACTGTACTGATGGTAAAGAGGAAGAATTCTTACTGAATCATACTGTCCTTCAAGACACAAGTTGAACCTGGATAATTTCCACAGTTTGGTCTAGGACACAGGGTAGCAGCCTATTTAGAAAGAAGGGTTTAACAGAGACAGGAAAAAGCCAAAGGTAAATTTGCCTATTCAGAGTTTAGCCTAAGGCTGAACTTGGATTCAGGAACAGACTGTCCTTCTTCTGCTTCTCCTCTTCTCCCTCCCACAACTTAGTCCCAGGTGTGAGGGGTTGTGAACACAACAGTTATATGTACTCATGTATTTTCCAATCTACCAAATAAAGAAAATTTCTGTTTGTCTCTTAATGTTTCACAGAAAAATCCCTGGAAGGATTTTGTTAATGATTTGTTTTAAATCATAGGCACTATGGTGTGGATAAAATTTATTTGGTGAGACGCTGGGACAACTTTCAAAGAAAGTGGTTAAAACAAGTACACGAGAAGCCTTGCGGTTGCTGGCTGTTGGGGTAGATGCACCATGCAGAATAAGAAGCTAGAGACAGGAAAGAGGAAGTCATTTCAAGTATAAACTGCACAATGAAAATCACAAGGATAAAAGCTCAAATCGCATATGGTGATCTGTAATCATCGTTTACCCATGCTTCTCGTGTGGGCAGCTCTTTGCAGTGAGATTCATGGTCCCAGGAAATGACTGAATAACTTATATAATGATGGTTAATAATTCTCCCAAGCCAAATGATAAGGTGGCTTGCTAGTAGAGAGAAATAGTGAAAACCAACCTTAGGTCCCACTTCCTTCATGTATCCACAGGTCACAGTGATCTTCCCTTTTCTGGATTCCTAGAGTGGAACCAGAGAGGAACCCAAACCACTGGAACTTTATTGTCTTTGTTCTAATATTGATCTTTAGTTGTCTCTTGTGTGTGAACCAAGCCCAACCTATTCTGAAATATCTTATATTTCTTTTGTACATTTTCCACGCCAGTCAGAAGTGAATGTTGATTGAATACAAAGTTCACAAGTAATAAATGATTGATTGATCGGTTGATTGGTCAAAGATACTGAATGTAGCTCTTGCACAGGTTACAGAATGCTTATCTGGATTCTGAAATGTAACAAAATAATATTTGCAGTTATCTGGGTATATGATGTATGGGGCTTCAGATCAAAATAATAGTCTCATTTTCAATACTCTATTCACATTTGTAAGGGCTTTTTTATTAATGTGCTTCAGGAAACAGATTTGCAGTTTCTGAATGAGAGCTGAATATTGTTCCTGACACTATGTACATAAGAGCTTTCCGAAACCATGGATAAAAAAAAACATGTATGAGGGGGTTGCAAGTGGAGTTGAAGTACCCAAGCCACACTACAAGATCAAGCACTATTATGGGAGTGGAGTAGCCTAAATACGGGTCAATCAAAACAGCAAGAAAACAGGGCAACCAGCAAGCTAGAAACACCCCCATTACTATACCCAGTGTCTTAGCTGCTTTCCTGTCCTTTTTCTTAGATAAGTTTTTTTTTCACTTCCCCTCTTGTGTTTTCAGGCATGTTGCTGATAACTTGAGCATGTTGTTTGTAAACAATAAAGATTTTACCATAAATACCAACCATGATGGAGCCAGGAGTAAAAAAGCACGTAGTGAACAATATTGTCCCCCAAAGCTTGTTGAAAGTAAGGGAGCAGATATTGAAGCAAGCAACAAGAATCTCATAGCTCTGCATCCCAGAAACATTGGCCTCGGAGAGAACTAAACTGAAAGAAAAAAGAGCAGGGGCTGACCAGCAAAACGCCAGCAGTCGCTTTATCACGGAAGTGGTCATTGCGGTCGCGTAGTGCAAAGGGTGACACACAGCATAAAATCGATCAATAGCAATGGAACAGAGGTGGAGAATGGAGGTCAGGCTTAGCATCATGTCAAAGCTCGCATGGAATTCACAGAAGCCGTCCCCAAAGTGCCAGCAGCTCTCTACTGCTCGCACCATGCTGTACGGCATAATGACGAAACCCAGCAGAAAGTCAGGGGTTGCCAGGGAGAGGATCAGAAAATTTGTGGGAGAGTGAAGCTGTTTAAAATGAGATATGGAAATTATTATCACCAAGTTTCCAAAGATGGTGATAACCACGGCTGCACTCATAATTGCATACATTATCACTCGGACCTGAAAAGGGCGGCTGATGGGAGGACAGGATTTATTTCCAAATTTTGGACAACTCGATAGGTCTTCAGGAATGTAACTTAGTGGTGCTTTGCCACTTCAAATCCCTTTCTAGGAAGGTGAGTCTGGTGTTTCTTCTCTTCTTAAAACGATCCCAGTAAATTTCAGCTCCTAAATGTACAATAAAGTTCAAAGTCACCTGTTATTAGTTCATTTCAATTATAATTTATTTAAGAAGTTAAAATTATATCAACTTGTTTGAAATCTTTTCATTGCTCGTTCTTTCTTTTTCCATCCTATTTTATTCTATTTCATCCATCCATTTATTCATTTAACATGAATTTATCTATTGACTGCTCCTTTCCAGTTAATGTATTGGAGGCTTTTCAAGAGTTTATTTGACTTATATGAGGTACCTAAAATAGTCAAACTCCTGAGCAGAGAGTATAATAGTGGTTGCCAGGGGTTAAGAGGAGAGGGGAATTATTGTTCAATGTGTATACAGTTGTGATGCTAGATGAATAAGTTCTAGAGATCTGCTTCACAACAACCAATCGAAGCACTGCCTCTCACCAGCTGTGAGCTCCCACTAGAAGGTTGTTTACTAGACTAGATGCCTTACAGGCCCTTCCGGCTCTAAAAGTCTGAATCATTGGTAACTGAAAAGTTATTTGTTTAAGTCATTGTCCTATAAATAAACAGAAAACAGAAGAGCAGAGAAACAAGATGAAAGAAAGAAATGGAAAAAGGACAAGGCTCAGTGCAGAAATTCTTCTAATAGTACTTTTGGTCCTGGAGCACATCGGAGCAAGACTAACCATGTGTTTCTTTCCACCTCACACACTCCTCCACTCCTCATTATCTCTCTTCTTTGGTTTTCACCAGTGAAATGTTGTAAGCATCTAACCTGGGCCCCGTTATAGCATGTAAGTGATAGCACTTGATAAGGAATTGTTGATTGTAAAATCTGTGTTAAATATGCACTAGCTCCCATCTTGCCTTTTCTTGCTTTTACCTTGTGAAATCAACTCTAAATAACAAGTACATTTTGTCAGGCCCTGAGGCAAGGAGTCTGTCTATCTTGTTCACCCCCTGGATTCTCAGTACTTTGGTTGGTGCTTATAGAAGCACTAGCTACATATTTTTAAATTAATATCTATATAATAAATGGTAAGGTATGGTCATTTAAAAAATATCTACATTGTTCCAATAAAAGCAATTGATTCAATGTGTTGAAACTTTGCTATAACGGACAAGTTCCAGGAGCACAGTTCATGAAAATATCTTCTGGGTTTAAGTTGCTTCTGACGCTACTATAAACAATCCCTCATTATTTAGACAACGTTTAGACAAGCAGAGCTAAGAGATTTGCTGTAGATATATCTTACTGATCCCGTAGGCTAGTGAGAAGAGAACTAAAGATTCTGAGTCCAGGTAGAGATACAAGGGTATTTGTAAAGGGAAGACAAGCTGCTGAGTATTTCAGCTAAATGCACTTGGGAGGTGGTGGCAGTGGTAACCCAGGGACTCCTTGGTGTTCCATGGACATGTTAAAATGGGGTTGTCCTGCCTCTTTTCAGTCCCTTATGCAATGACTAACAGCTTACTTCCCATTTAGGGAGTTGGGCATTTTCTCCCTGCTGAAATTCACATACATGCAAAATTAAAGAAAAATACTGTGTTGAAGAGCACAAATTTACAATTAAGCTAGTACTGTATTTAAGTCTATGAAGACATACGCATTTAGAGTATATTATTGACCAGGAAACTCTCTGTCATACCTCAACTGCCCATATGATCTTACTGATGACAGCCATAACATTGAAACATCATATGAGTGTTGCATACAAGCAACTGCCTCTTATTTCTGAGGATTAAGAAGATTCTATGAGGTATTTCAACATGAGGTCTAATATTCATCTATGCACATTACTGTTTATATAATGGAAACGTCAGGTGCTTTCTGAACTGGAGAAGACCTCAAATGGAATGCTTACAAAAACTTATAATGTGATGCAGTTTCCCTCCTCCTGGCTACCTTACATTCCACAGTATGGCTTTGAAATCAGACAGACCTGTGTTTGGTTATTGGCTCCACTACTTATCATATTTCTTTGGATAAATTTTTCAGTGTCCCTGAGCCTGTTTCCTCCTTTGTAAAATGTAGAAGTTGTCTATGAATATATTTAAGATCATTTACAGTATTCCTACCTTCCTCCCTGCTTTTCCTCATAGGAATCATGGTGTCTCCTTCAATTTTGTTTTATTTGAGTCTTCCATCTAATCTATTAGATTGAAACACATGCCTCTATGAATTTGACCTTTTTGTAAGTTAAAAATGTTCAAATATTAATAATTTCAAATAATTTCAAATAATTTCCCATTGGGATCTTTTCCTTTTTCCCCCTCAAGTTTCCAAGCACTGAATGATAATAAGGTTGGCATACCTCCAGTCACATTCATTTATAAGAAGTCAGATTTTTCAATGCAAGATTATATTACAGAGCTAAAGTTTATTGAAGAGAACCTTCAAAGGGCTGGGCACACTGGTTTCAGCAGGAGGAAAGGTGGCCCAACAACAAACTCTAGGTTCAGGATCTAATTACTATAGCCTTAAAGTATGAATGTCATATAAGATGTAGTAGAAAATGAAAACTTTTAGTCCATGGTTCTAACAGAAGGAGGCAAATATTTTGCACATGCTGGCTCTAAGACACTAATTAATATGTGTACCACCACTACTATAAAACACATTTCTCTATTCTAAAACCTAACTATTCAGCAAAGAACTTAAAATTGCCAACATGTATGTATGTATGTACATACAAATATATAAATTAATTTTAAATGATGATTTTTTATCTCATTTTCATTTGTTGAAAAAGCATCAGAGAAGAAAGATCAGCAAGGAAAGATATGAGCAATTAGTGTTATTTTTCTTTAATACACTGACTCAAATTAAGTGTAATAAGCAAATGTTAAAGTTTCTTTATTTGAACACAAACTTGGATAATGTAAGTATAATAAGCAATTTTTAAAGTTTTTTTATTTGAACCCAAATTTGGATAATGTCCATAAAAAATGTGGTTTCTTTTTCTCCTTTAAATTATGATTGATCCATGTTCCCTGGAATTTAAGGCACAAGTCTAAAGTATTTCAGCTGATTAGATAACTTAAAAAGAACCATATAAAATTTCAAACTAGCATCTCAAATATTAGGCTTTTCTGAATGCCTGTTCATGGTGTGCCAGTTAGGGAAAAGGGTCTCTTACTGAAACTAGCACCAACTTAGACCTGGAACTAATATAACAATGACTGGTCCATCCTGTCTTGCCACAGTGTAGAAAATAATGTCTATTTTTATGTAATCTACTAAAAAAATTATCTTTACACAGCTAAAATATAAATTCTTTTTTTAAAGCTCCAAAATGATTCTTAGGCTAAAAGTAAGTTCCATCTAAAGAGCAGATTTGTGTTAGTTTTTTATTGAACTTGCTAAATAAAGACTAGAGGGCAACAGTGTGGTTTCATAAGTGATTTCCAAATGTGGACTAATAACTTATTAAAAAGGAATAAATGATGTATGGAATATAACAGAACAGATAAGCAAAATTTTCAAATTTATGAAAATTCATGAAAGTGGATTTTTTCTGCTTCATTCTCTCATATCCGAGATAGATCCAAGTGAATATTTAAAGACTACAATAATAACTGTTTGGAGACCCTTTTAGGGATGATAATAAGTAGACTGTATCCAAGTGTATCTTAGCACTGAAAACTAAGATAAACAGAAGAAAAAGATTTTTTCTGTAAATCTACTTTATAATTATCTATAGCAGTTTACACATCATGATACCAAAAATTAAAAATAGTGTCTGGTGTAAATGACTGATTTATTCCAAGAGCTCACAGTTCATAAATAAGCCTTATAAAACCATATGGCCATTGGCAATGGGCAAAGATGACATCTTGAAAACGCTGTCTTCTTCAGAGCAACTGGGAACAGGAAAAACTTCTAAGTGACAGTAAAAACATACACAGAACAGGCAGAGCAATGTCCATTTCAGAAAGCAGGAGCAGAAAGGAGAATGAAAATTCAAAGCAAAGTAAAGCATCTTTGTCATGATTGACATAAACTATGACATTCTTTGAAAACTAATAGAAAAGAAGAATCTTTATTAAAATTAAGTAACAGAGAATGTGTTAGAAGTAACGACCCAAGACGAATTGATCTAAATAAATCTTTTGTGAAAACCACATATACTTTTTTTTGGTGGATACAAAGGAAAGAATCCGGGAAGACATGTGTTGGCTAGAACACCAGAGCACACTCTGGCACTTATGATTGTGTCTTCTCAGTCTCAGTGTCTTTTTGCATGGAAACCCTGGTTGTAGTCTTTCCTCCCTTCTGTCTACAATAGTCCAGGCACTTTTGTCCACAGCAGTCTCTGTGTCGCCCTACATGCCCACTCCATGACTTGGTAATTCCCTTCCCTCCACCTGATTGCCTATCCCTTCATCTCTGACCACTTCGAGGCTCAGCACAAGTATCATTTCCTTTCAGAAACTCTTTTTTACTCTCCCGGTTGGAGTTAATCTTATAGAGTTATAGAATATTGGGAGGGCCGAATATCTTACAGGTAGGTGGTTCCACTTCCTCAACTTACCAATACCTTTGTTTCCATCTAGCACAGTATTTTTTAAAACTGCTGTATCTTGAACAATTTGTTTGTATTCTTGAGAAATGTATGGTTACTGAGATGACATCCTGTTAACCTTCTAATACTTGCAACACTTAACATAGAGCTGTGTACATGGCATGTGCACAGTTCATGTCCTGTTGGGTTAAATGGAAAGAAATCAATTTCAATCCATCACGAAACCTAGTTAACAAGCACCTTGTCTCATGGATATTAGAGATATCTGGTTTGGGAAAGATTAAAATATTAGGAAAACAGTAAATGCTGTTTAGAAAGTAGCTAGTAAAACCCCTTCCCAAACAAACAGAAAATGAAACCCAGTCAACAACAAAAGTTTGGGGTTTCTTAAAGTTTCTAAATTACTGGAAAGGGGCATTTCCACGACATCCTCCTATTGCTCCATGTATATGAAACAATTAAGGTGTTGCTACTAAATGCTGGAACCAACATTGTAGTTTGGGTCTTCTGGCTCCTGTTTCTGTGAACTTCCCACTCCCGTACTTTCTTTAATAATGGCAACAGTTCATTTCTGATCTATTTGAGCAACGAGAAGTCTGAGGTTTCATTTGCTTATAGTTTCTCCCATCTGACCCTTGCTAATCAAAGTATGGTCCTTACACAAGCCACGTCATCCTCTCCTGAGAATGTTTTTGAACATAAAAAGATCTTCAGCCATTGCAAAATGTACCTCTTAGCAAGATGCCTGTGTTCTTTGTATGTCCATTGAATTCCAGAAGAATAATTCTAGACGACAGAGAAACTGCATTTTTAGTTTGGGCACTCTTTGTATTTGAAATGAATGAATAATTTTCAGGGGCCAAGAGCACCTGAATACCTTAAGTAAATGCTGCTTGCAAAAGAAAAATATCAAAAATGGATTATGTAGCATCTGTCAATGAAGCAAGTAGTATATAACAAGAATTTTTGTTAAGATGTAATATCAAAAATAAGAGTGCACCTTAACATTATGGAAATCCACAAGTACCTTATATTTACTAAATTATGTCTTGCATAGCTCTTCAACTTTGCAAAAAACATCTTTTCATGGCACTGTATAGAAATTTGCAAACCATGCCAAATAAATTTCAATGGAAACTTTAAGATCTTTCTTTCATTGAACTATCATAATAATTATTTTCTGATTAGGAAAAAACCCTACCATCTCTACTGCATTGTGTTTGTAATAATTTCTGGCTCTTTATAAAATTTAAGTATCACTAATCAATTATTTTTAAGAAGAGAATAAATCAGCAATTTTAAAAAAGATAGTACATTTCCAGTTCTTTTGATTGATTCAGTACCTTCCCCTCCTGAAAAGTTAGCTGTAAATCATTGAGTGTCTTCTGGACGCTTGCAGGCATAAGGTCAGGAAACTCTAGAAAGTGTAGTGTTGAAGACTGAGATCTCTGATTCATATAAATTTGCCTCTGCTCTCAAGAGAACTGGCACAAAGAAATCCACCTCCATCTCCAGGGGCTCCAAGAGAGGAACTAACTGCAGAGTCCCAGGGGAATTGTTCTTTTTCCTGGTAATATTGAAATATTCTGTGTATTTTTAATGTCCTAGCTATTTTCCATTTTTTTTCCCAAGTGAAAGACAATAATTTCATTTCAATTTCATGGTCATTTGGGCTTCCTTCTGGGAAGATAGGGTACCAAAACTTCTGTATATTAAAAATGCATAGACATGTGTAGGCTAAATTAAATGTTGGCTGATATCCAAAGGAAGAATAATTGTCTGAATCATAAAAGGTTTCTGTTTACAGTTTGATGCACAATGTAATGAGAAGATATTGGAGTGGGAGGGAAGTATTTATTTTTGCTTCAGGGATTAGTACCAGTTTGACTACAATCCTATTAAGAAAAAGAAGAAGAAAACCAAATAAAGTATCACAAATCTTGAAAAACACAAGTTCAGTAAACAAAGAACACTGGATAAGAAGCCAAGACAGCTGGGTTCTACTCCTGCCTCTGTAATTAACTGTATAATCCAGAGCAAATCACTTAATTTCTCTCGGTTCAGTTTTCTCATTTGTAACGTCCTATAAAATTCTGGCTGTGGATGGGCAGTGCTAACTCTGGGAAATGAAAGCAGGTTGAATAATGGGTGGCAGAAAGTACCTAAGAGGCTGATTCACTCTATCCTTTCACTAGCAAACAAGATAGGATGAGTACATTCTGAAACTAAAAAGTATCATGAAAAGATATAGGGAAAATTATTTGCTTTAATAAAAGGGGAATAACTGAGCATAATCTTCCAGATTCAAATACCTACTTTAATGTTTTAAAATATGAATAGGATTTTAACAGATAGAAAAAAGAAGCACCATAAGAAACTTTATGGTCCATATAAGGCTGCCAGATTTTTATTTAATCTGGAAGCACCAGCATAAGCAATAATCACCATCACAATCATTATTATTCTGTAAAAAAAAAGGGTTGTCACAAAAGCCTTTCCAACAAATGTTAACAGGCCAATATACATCAAGATATTTAGTTTTATCTTCTAAAGTCGTATGTTGAGGAATTGGGAGGTAAATTTATTGAATATTAGTTAAAAATAATACTACCTTGGGAGTTCTGGGAAGATGGCGGCGTGAGCAGGGCGGCAGAAATCTCCTCCCAAAACTATATAAATCTATGAAAATACAGCAAATACAGCTACTCCTAAAAGAGAGACCAGAATTTACAGCACAGCGCACAGCCTGCATCTGCACCTGAGAGGACTCAGCACCCCACGAGGCGGTCTTAAAGAGCCCAGCTGACATACGTGGCACCTACCAGCGACCACTTCTATTGCCATGAAAAGACAGAGGAATATGGTACAAAGATCACCCAGACCCAGACAACACCTGAGAGGGAACCTGAAGGGATGGAAATGCATAATCTTCCTGAAAAATAATTCAGAATAAAAGTCATAACCATGCTGATGGATCTACAGAGAAATATGCAAGAGCTGAGGGAGGAAGTGAGGGAAGTCAGGAAAGACAATGCAGAAATGAGACAAGCCATCGACGGGCTTAGCAGCAGACAGGACGAGATGCAAGAGACAGTTAATGCAAAAGAAATCAGAGAACAGGAATACAGAGCAGCTGAGGCAGAGAGAGATAAAAGGATCTCTAGGAATTAAAGAATATTAAGAGAACTGTGTGACCAATCCAAATGGAACAATATTCACATTATAGGAGTACCAGAGGAAGAAGAGAGAGAAAAAGGGATAGAAAGTGTCTTTGAAGAAATAATTGCTGAAAACTTTCCCATGCTGGGGAAGGAAATAGTCTCACAGTCCACGGAAGCCCACAGATCTCCCAACACAAGGGACCCAAGGAAGATGACACCAAGACACATAATAATTAAAATGGCAAAGATCAAAGATAAGGACAGAGTATTAAAGGCAGCTAGAGAGAGAAAAAAGATCACCTACAAAGGAAAACCCATCAGACTATCATCAGACGTCCCAACAGAAACCTTACAGGCTAGAAGAGAATGGCATGATATATTTAATGTAATGAAACAGAAGGGCCTCAAACCAAGAATATTGTATCCAGCATGATTATCATTTAAATGTGATGGAGGGATTAAACAATTTCCAGACAAGCGAAAGCTGAGAGAATTTGCCTCCCATAAACCACGTCTACAGGATATCTTAAAGGAACTGCTCTAGAGGGTAGTACTCCTAAGGCTAAAAAGATGTCACCAGAGAAAATAAAATCATAGCAAAGAAAGCAGGCCATCCAAATACTAACTAAAGGCAAAGAATAAAACAACTAGTATATAAAGAATGGAGAAGGAAGAATAAGAAGGGAGAGAAATAAAGAAACATCAGACTGTGTTTACAATAACTTAACAAGAAATTTAAGTTAGATTGTTAGATAATAAAGAAGCAACCCTTGAACCTTTGGTAACCACGAATCTAAAGCCAGCAATGACAATAACTACATATCTATTGATAATCACCCTAAATGTAAATGGACTGAATGCACCAATCAAAAGACACAGAGTAACAGAATGGATACAAAAGTAAGGTCCATCTATATGCTGCCTACAAGAAACTCACCTCAAACCCAGAGATATACACAGACTAAAAGTGAAGGGATGGAAAAAGATATTTCATGCAAACAACAAGGACAAAAAGCAGGTGTTGCAGTACATGTATCAGACAAAATAGACTTCAAAACGAAGAAAGTAGCAAGAGATAAAGAAGGACATTA
Source organism: Phataginus tricuspis (assembly GCA_029783875.1). Classification (NCBI taxonomy): domain Eukaryota; kingdom Metazoa; phylum Chordata; class Mammalia; order Pholidota; family Manidae; genus Phataginus; species Phataginus tricuspis. Next base: position 19,059,874 of record JAQQAC010008864.1, read on the forward strand.
CACAATGATAAAGGGGTCAGTCCAACAAGAGGATATAACTATTATAAATATATATGCACCCAACACGGGAGCGCTGGCATATGTGAAACAAATACTAACAGAATTAAAGGAGGAAATAGACAGCAATACATTCATTTTAGGAGACTTCAACACACCACTCACTCCTTTATAAATTTGCTATTGTGTAATGACTAATAGCAGATCAGAGCAGTTGAGTTGCAGGTGGCCGTAAGAATCTGATTCCAGCTGCACATGGATGGGGTCAGTGATTCAAGTAGAAAATGATATGTCCTCTACCTCTTTAGCAAAATCTGAGACTGCATAGTCTACATTTTGCCTTACATTCCAGACACTGAGAAAGAGCTCACCACCCATTGCCTTTCTCTGTTTTCTTTTATGTAAACGTGACTCAAAGAACAGATCTCAATAACCCTCTTAGACCTGGAGGAATGAGGCGTAATTATTATCTCTTTAAGGCACACATGTGATGATGCCAACACCTCAGATGCTACTGGCTTACATCAACTCACGGATTAAAGGACCTACTTTCTGTGTTCTTTTAAAATGTGGAAGTTCATTTTGCAGTGATGGGATGGCTTTGGGAGGCACCATACCCCAGATGTTGATGAAATATAATGCTGGTCACTTCAAAACGTCTAGGCTCTACTTGAATTTAAATGCCAGCTTCTCCGTGTGATCTCAGTCAGTGTGGCGCAGGGCTGCTCCATGGGCGTCACACAGAGACCTGAGCTTTAAGGCCCCCACATGTGGGCTTACTGATCTGCTGGAATCCTCTTGAAATTCTCACTAGTCTTTAACAAAGGACTCTGCATTTTCATTTTGTGACAGGCTTCACAAATTTTGTAGCTGGTTCAATCTCTCTTAAGAGATCTTTTTAAAGAAAAAGAACAAAAATACCTCTTTTCATTTCAGAGCATATTCATATTCATATTATCATATGATGAGAAAATGTATCTGAAAATATTTTTAATGAAAACTTCATAAATATTAACACATATATACCAAGCAGGTAGAACTTAACTTTTGTATAATAGCAGAAGATATTACTACTCAAAGTTGCCAGCAACTTCCATCTCTTCTGGGGAAGACAGTAAGGTGTTTTGGGTAAACCTTTGCATCTCATGCATTCTCTTTTAATTATTTAGAAGGGAGATAAGTAGCAGGGGAAGGTTAGAGCTTACATTTTTAAAGAGCTAAGGAGTTGCCATGGAGTGACAAGAATGAGTCTTGTAGTCTTCCCTTTTGAGGTTCACTGCTATACAATATATCTAATAAATGGAAGAAGAGTTATGTTAGGACAGCTGGCAAGAAAGAACACTAGGGCTTTCCCAAACAGGACTGACCAAAAGGGAGGCATTTGGAGGACTGATGGTGCAAAATCAAAACCAAACACCAGATGGCTGAGCCTGGAAAACTCTTCAGAACGAGCCTCTCTAATCCCACGGGCAAGATTTGAAAGTAAGAGCTCTTTGGTGAGTACAAGTGTGATGAGCACCCACTCACTCTTCTTTTTAAGCCTTTAGGAACTACAGAGCTGCTCATATCCACGTATCACTACCTCAAAGCAGATGGAATGGCGTCACCCAACTGGCCATCTGTTTTTCAAAAGTGATGCCTTGCGGCATCTTGGAAGAATTGAACCTTTGGATTTAGTCCCCAGAGAATATAACCAAAAGACCCAAAGGGAAATGGGACAGATGGCTAATTAATTTAAATAATACAAAGAGATATAATCTTATTTTGTACCTTGATCTGGAAAAAAGGGATATATCACTAATATTAGCGTTCATTCTTTTCAGTGGAACTCAGGTGTGCAGAGCTTGAATTAATCACAATCATGCCATACATGTAGTTTGCTTTTATAATGTGACTACCCCTGACTGTCAACTACACTGACAATGGCTTACATATACTATATGCTGCTTTCTGCCCATTGCCCTAGGTAGCTACTTCATCAAATTTTGCATGTTATTTTTTATATTATTGTAATAGCTTTATTATGTATATTTGTATAATTAAACCCAAATATGGTTGGGTTTAGTTGTTAGAACTCTTGGTAAAATGGGTATCATATACTTTGTTGTCTTTTGGAGTTTATTTTTCCAGTCAACTTTACACTATATGTAGGTGCAGTCCATTTTCACTGCCATATAATAAATAATCTGTTTCTCTTTTCTCCTATCAATGGATATTTGAATTATTTCTAGTTCTTTTTCTCTTATGAACAGTACTGTTTTGAACATTCTGCATTTCCTGGTGCATATATATTCAAGAGATTTTCTTGAAAATATCCGTGAGAAAGTAATTGAGGATTCAAAAATAATACAAATATTTAGCTTCATAAGACAAAACAAACTTTACTCCAAAATAGGTGTTCTAATTTACATTCTCACAATCAACATTGATTTATTTATAGCAGAGATTCTATTGACCTATGCCCAACTCATGGTATTATCAGGGGTAAGTCTTTGACAAGGTAATGAGTAAAAAGCTGTATTTTATTGCAGTCTTGATTTGGATTTTCCTGATTGTCAAGGAGGCAGAGCATTTAGTCATGTTTGTTAGCCTTAATTGTTTCTCATTCTGTGAAATCATCACCTCTTTTGCATTTTTTCCTTTTCTTGTTGATTTATAAATGTTACTTTTATATCCTTAATAATAACCTTATTATCAGTTATATAGATAGCAAATATATTCTCCCAGTATATAGCTTACCTTTTCTTTTTTTTTGATAAATGAAGTTCTTTCATATAGTAAGTTTATCAATCATTTATTTTTTTGTGTCTTTACTTAAAGATTAATTCCCTATTTTGAAGTCAGAAAAGTATTATCCACATTTTCTACTGTAAATTTTATTAAAAAGTATAAATGAAGACCTAAATAAATGAAGAAATATACTATACTGAGAGACTGGAAAAATCACTGGGATAAAGGTGGTAGTTTTCCTCCAAATGACCTATAGATATAACTCTATTAAAATCTGAAAGGTTGTGTGTGTATATGTATATATGTGTGTTATTTGTCAAGTTGTCTCAAAAATATAGCAGTCATTACAGAAGGCCACATAAACCTAAACTTTCCAGATGAAGAAAAAGAGAAAGAGAAAGAGAAAGAAAAAAATGGGTTGAAAGAATAAATGAAATTGTACCCTCTCTCATACCATACACAACAATCAATTCTAGAATTTAGGGGAGCTGAAAACCTAAATATGAAGGGCCAAGCTAGAAAAATCTTGGGAGATAAGCTGGGAAAATTTCTTTATGATCTCATTAGCAAAAAGGATTTCTGAAGCCACAAAAAGCACAAAACTTAAAGAAAGCATTGACAAATTTTGACTACATGAGGATGAAGAATTTATGTGTAGCAAAAGTCATAGTAAGAAACTGAAAAAAATAAGTTATTAACTGAGGGAAGATATTTGTCACACATAATTGGCAGAGTCAGCATCAGGGATATGCAAAGAACTACCAATTGGTAAGATAATTTTTTAAAATAATGTTATTTCTCCTAAGTTGTGTGCAGGCTGCAAGAGTGCTTATAGTGATTTTTATACCTAACATGTATACCTTACATATATATATCTGTTAAATATTCTAATCAATATTTATTAAAGACTAATTTGTTTGTAAAGACAGATCATCACAATGCAATATGCTATGTGCAATAATAGAACTCTGCTTGAATTGCTCTTGGAGATCATAGAAGGAAGCATCACTGAAGGCTGAGCAGGTCTCTATTAAGCAAGCTTCAGAAAAGACTTATGCTGAGATAAGGCTTCAAGAATGAGGAAGTAAACTATTCGGTGAAAGGTATGTCAACAGCAGGAATAGAATGTTCAAAACCTGGGTTTTAAAAAGCCTGGATCTGAAAAGATGCAGTTTTCAGGATATTTAGGTAACTTTGTATGACTGATGCCGGAGTTCTTGTTCACAAAGCCAAAGAATGAGCTTCATAAACACTCAAGGTAGGAGAGCAAGGTACAGGCCTTTATTTAGAAATAAAGTGATAGGACAGAGCTCCCGGTTTATGCCAGCAGGGGACAAGAGAGTCCGGTGTGGTGCGTTGTCTAGGGGTTTTATAGGCAGATGAGGATTTTTCCAGAACATGAGAAAAAGGTTTAGGGGTGCAGACCTGCTAAGTGGTGTCTGAACACCCAGAATTAACTTAACACAAGGGATTTCCCACCCTGATCTCTCTCCAGGATACTGGCGTCTTGGTCTAGGGGCATATCAAAAGGCAGCCTACCCAGCCCCCAAGGTGGGCTGAGGTATTGTCTGTTTGCTAAAGAGTAAGTTAAAAATCTTGTTTCTTAAACTTCCTGGGTGTTAAAATGCAATCTTATCTTTAAGGTGGAATCTTTCTTGCCTTTCACTATGTTGGTTACAGCTGGGTCTGCATGCTAAATTAGTTGCCCAGTTTGTAAAATCACCCCATCAGATCTGAAAGAGGAAAGACAGCACATAGGCCTGGGCCTTTTAGCATGCTGAAGCGAATCTTACACATGATTACAAATGATTAGCATAATAACAACATGTGCTACTCTTCTTTATTTGGGGAACATTAACTGATCTTACTGAAGAATGACCCTAGAGCTCAATGTTTAACACAGAATTTTGGTAGGGGGTTTCTTTGCATGTAGTTACATTGCTCTGACTGCAAATATCCTGCCTTGCATTTTCCAGAGGCCCTCCCCCTACTCCGACTACACCCACAGTCCCTGTCTCATGACTAAAACACAATGTGTTTGTCAGAGAGGGGAGGAAGATACAGATAGAAGAGTAGGCACGAGAGATCACAGAGGTCTTTAGTGCTAGCCAAGGAGTTTGGATATTATGATATAAGTAATATAAAAAACACCTGAAGATGTTCAACAGCAGAAAGACACTTGGGCCAGGGACCAAATATGGGTTTTAAATGAATCAGTGGTACTTTGTAGAGAATGGACTACAGGGGTCAAGATTTGAGGAATGAAACCAGTTGTGGGATTTATCCAGACTTCATGGAGGGAAGTTCAAAGCTGAATTAAGAAGCATTGCCCACACTTGACTGGATGTGGGGAGTAAGGAGAAGGAAGAGTCAGGGATCCTCCAATTTCCAGCTTAGCAGTTATGAGGGTAATGGTGACTTCCAATAGAAAACAGGAGGAGGAGGAGGTTTGATCATGAGAAAATGTACTTCAGTTTGGCATATATAGAATTTTGGATGCCTACTGAAGAGATGTCCAATAGACAAAAAACCACCCATGTGTTTTATTTAAGTTGGCCAGACAAGAACAGAAACCAGGAGGAGGCAGTAAGATTATGATCACAATGACCTCCAGGGTTCACTTTATCAGTTACACAGAAAAAGTGACATTATATGCTCTGATCAGAGCTCAAAACTGGTAGTTAGGGATTTATTTTTTAATTCTATCTCTGCAATTATGAACCAGGTTGACAATGCCAAAGTGAATTATAAATAAAAACACTAATTTATTGACCATGTGCAATGAATTATGTGTATATTATGCAAACATTTGACAAATATAACACCATTTCATTTCCACGAAAATTCCCGAGGGATGGAGAACATGTTAGTCTTATTCACGTCTGCATCCTTGGCATGGCGCTAACCTAATGATGGCATATAATAGGCACTCAATAAATAACTTGTGAGTTGAATGAATAAATGATTTAATGAATGAGTAAGTCTTCACAAGAAAACCGAAAGTTACATGTTACCCATTTTACAAGTGAGAACACTGAAATTTAAAGAGGTTTAGTAAATTGTTTTGTGCTGGTGAACATTTCTAAACAGTTAATAATCACCAGCGCTTGAATGGAAGGGCCCACATGTTTCTAGTGTACATCACAGCAATGATTCTGGTTTCCTTTTGTTTGTGGTCTTACTTGATGGTGATAACACGACTGAGGAAGAGAATTTAGATGACTCAGTCTCCCAGGTAGTGACTACCATTTTTCATTCAGCTTTTTTATTTAGAACTAACCTGTCATCTGACTGTACATATGCAAATTTAGCATGTGGTAATCCCACTTTTCATATACTACATGGTAGTAAATAGATGTTACTGTGGTATTGTGTTGTGCTGCGCCTTATTTTATTATTCCTTGTAATGCAAACCATGGAAGGAAAACCAATGGATGATCTATGTGTTTTTCCTTATTCTCCAAACTTTTGTAATTGTCCATGCTTAGGAAAATATATAGACAAGATGAAAACCCTAAGCCACTTAAAAATAAAGTTATCAACACATGGGAGCTATGATATCACAGTTTGCAAACTCTTCTGTTTGTTTAAAGTACATCTTGTGAGAATTGCTAACAGGAATAATTAAATGTGTTGATTGGCTATTTACCAGTTCCCATTGCACTTCATTTACAGTTTGACACTTTGAAGCTGCAATCTGAGCCCATAGTCCAAAGAGACAAGTAGAAGCAGCCTTTCTTTCACCTGGCTCTCACTTGCCAAACTTTCTGAGTAAAGAGACCAGAGGGCATCATTAATGCATCTCCTGTTCTGCCTGGGTCATGATGGGAAAATAATTTCACACTGTAAGTCATTGGGGAGTAGCTGTACTTAGTGGAGATAGGAAAACATTTATCACAGAACTTATCTGAGGAACTAAATGTTTGGGGAATTCTAGGACTATTAAGCAAAGGCAAAGTGTAAATCTGAGAAAGAAAACTTTAGCTGATGCAAGAGAAGCAAAACAGTGACTTCTACCTTAGTCTATCTTCTCATCTGATGTAAATAGGTTTACAGCACTGACACCATGAGCGAGAAAGAGGAGTCATCTGCCTGGGAGATTTCAGAAGTCTCAGGAAAACCGTTCAACTAACATCACACCTCAGCTCCAGTTGGCTGATACAAGAAAACTCTTGATTAGATACTCATTTTATTTGTCCCTTAATGAGTAATTTCAAAATTTAAATTTATAAGTAAATTACATACATCAAATAACTTAAGATCCTCCATGAAAAGGGGGCCTTGGTCAGCTGCTGCCACCGATTGTGACATGTATATGTAAGAAGAGGAATGTTTGCTACTGATAAGCCATTGTGAGTGGCTTAACTTTAAGATTCGGTCACTTTAATTGACAAATACGCTGAGAATTTTTTTTTTTTTAGGAAAGCAAGGTACAGGCTTTTATTTAGAGATAAAGTGAAAGGACAGAGCTCCCGGCTCATGCCAGGAGGGGACAAGAGAGTCCCTGGCTGAGAATGTTTAACTTGTGTGACTCAGTGATTTCTTTCTCCTGGGAAACATCCAAGACAAACAAATCAGATCGATGCTGAGGTTTATGTCCTCACAGTAGAATCAGCTTCAATGGAATATTCTAACCAAGTTAGAAGGTTGGAGCAGCATAAATTCACCAAGAGATAAGAGATTTGGGAAAGGAGTTTTAGGAAGAGGAGTGATGTGGGAAAGAAGGTCAGGACCTACCAAAGACAAAGTTACTTTCTTCAAATACTTTTTACAGCTGGCCATATACTCAACATGTATTGAAACATTCTGGGAAAGGCATATATCTTATTGAAGAAAAAAAAAGTCAATCTGATTCTTACACCATCTATATTATTTGAGTACAGCATCAAAATATCACTCTGACTAATAGTTTTGTTGGTACAACTTATAGTCTGATAAGTTTGAAAACACAAATCATTCTTCATGTATCTACACATTTAAGTTAAAGTTCAAGCTTTTAGTGACAGTGTATGACTAAACAGAAACTGTGACTCACCAGAATCCACAATTGATTGGAGTTTATATGGTGTGTCCTACTTTTTTGGCAAATATTTATGACTCTCTAAAGACTGGGTTATTGACTTCAAGAACTAAGTTTAAAATCAGTATGGAACTTCCAGGTCACTAATCTCTTAAGGTGGCATTATTACTATCATTATTATTATTATTATTATTATTATTATTATTATTATTAATAAAGCAGTTCCAACAAACTTCCTTGCTAACACATTTATTTTTAATCTTCCTGAGGGGAAATTTATATGAATGCTCTTCTTTGAGAGGAAAGTGGAAAATGAGACCGTTTTGACTGGAAGTTACCTGGACTTGGGGAAGGAGTGTCATATTGCTGCGATTGCTTTCTTGGTATTTACCATCATACAGTCTATCAAGTTTAGGTTCTTTCTGTGGGTGCGAAGAGAACTTATTAGAGGACAGTCTGGGATTCACGGAATCCATGAGAGACGGGGGAACTTAGTTTGGAAATGGGAGGACCGCTAGGCAGCTTTAGAGTCTGGGAAGTGAGAACCGTGATGTACCAAGAGCAGTCTGGTGGTGATCTCACCACGTGGACACAGTCAGACCCACATGGTGCCCTTGTTTTCTGCGGACTCAGCTAAATATCGCTGTGTCTTCCTTCTGCTAAAGATTTGAATTCTAAAAGAAGCTTTCTAAGAATTTTGCTTGGGTTATCTACCCATGTTCGGTTAAGGGAAAGTACAGAGGGCCCGTCTTTTCAATACAGTTCCAACAGATTTTGTATAATTGGAATGAGAAATTTCTCAAAAGTTAATTGGATTCCTGTTGGGAAATGGCCTCTGAACAACCGAAGATTAAAAAAAAAAAAACCTCTGCATAAGGAAATTGAAGCTAGTGTAAAGCTGGGAATATGGAAAGACAAAGTGAGCCTTTCTTCTTTAGTGTACACATAATAATACTCTTATTATGAGTATTAAAAAGAGAGGCTACAAAGAAAGGCTATAGGACTTTAGTACTAAGTAAAAAGTATAGAATTATCTGAGTCATGAACTTATCCCAAGAAAAATGTGGAATCAATATTAAAACCTGAATAGTATTTTGTAAGACAAGGATGACTTATCACCATTACCAATATTGACCTAGGAATTTCAACTAATGGAGCACAGCAAGGAATATAAGTAAGAATCACAGCTATTGGAAAGGAGATAAAACTTAGCGTTGTTTGAGGATAACATGACCATGTACAATGAAAACACAAGTCAACTGAAAAGCTAAAATTTTATGTATGTCAGCAATAATAGTTACATAGAAAATATAATGGCTTTAAAAGATTTATTCACAATAGGCAAACACACACACACACAAAGTGTACAATATCTAGGAATAATCTTAAAAGAATGTGTGGGAGCAAATGAAGAACACCATGGAAACTTGTTGTAAGGTACAGAAAACTCTAAATGCTCTTGTTCCATTTTTAGAATTTAATAAAATAGTCTCCCAGGTGAACAAAAGTCAAGGTAATTTTTGAAGCTAGATGTGATTAGAGGCAACTTGTATTACCATATACTACATGAAAAGGTTACTCATAATGTTTTAAAGATGTGCCAGAACAAAAATCTAGTCAGATGATGAAACAAAATATTTAGTCCTGAAACAGACTGTAATAGATTGAAGGATCTAACATAGGCTCAGGAGATCACCAGGCTTGGGGACAGAAATTTATATGCAGGAATGTGCATGTTAGTTTCATTTATTTAGCTGCCTTACCCTAACTTACTCATGAGCATAAGTCGCTATCATTAAAGAAATAAATGCAAATCCCTAGTGCACTCAACATCAAACAGACTATGTGAAATCTATGAGAAACAGCTCAATTGCTAATCAATGGTCATAATTTAGAATGTTTGTTCATCCCCTATTAAGATATCTTATTTGAAACCATCATTTGTTACTCTTTTTTCTTTTCATAATGCCATCTTCATAGGCATGGCATGTCTATTCTGATTATACCACCTATTATCCCTCATATTGAGCTGCTTGGATGCACGACTGCTTCTCTTTCAGTGTAGCCTGGAGTCCAGCAAATGACTTTAACTTCATATAGCTTATATTTTACATCCTACCACACCAGGCATAACCTTGAAATATGGTGAAATCCTCCCAGACACTTTCATGAGCTTCAGTAGCAGGTAACAGGCAGAAACTTGATATAATTTTTATTATTTTATAAAAAGGAATTGAAACAATCAAAGTGGTCAACAGTAGGGAAATGGTTTAAAAAAAATCTTTGTATGTCCATACAATGTAACATTATACAGCCGCCCAAAAGTGCTGCTTTTAAGAATTTTAAACAATATAGTTCTTTCAGGAAGTGAGCTATGAGTGATACTTTTATTTTCACTTTGTTTTTATATGTTTTCTTTTTTTTTCATTTTCTGAATTTCCTATAAATATGAAAATCAGGAAAACCCATTTTAAAAAGATGAAAATCAAGAACATGTAAGAATTAGAATACATATTAACAAGGATTAGTAATAAATAACAAATTATATAACAACAATTCTTCAATAATAAGATTTGATGTGTACTTTTAGTTGATTTTACAAAAAGACATATCACAGAAATAAATAACAAAGTCATTCTAATCTGCATCCCCAAATGTAGTCCCGTAGTTTCCACCACTGAACATCTGAGTTATATGCCACTGTAAATGTCATGACAGCTCATGTAAGGACATGAAAAGTCTTGAAAATGTAGGACCTAGAATTGTGGTCTTGCAAAGCTTCAATACATAGTGTCAAAATGACAAGATCACATTTACTATGTCCCAAACCGGAAGCAACATGTAAGCACCATATCTCACTATACATTCTTTAGCTCAAATAATTGATAAGAGAGCCTGCAGTTAGTACATGTGGTTGATTATACTGTGTTTATAAATATGATCACCAGCTGTTGTGTGAAACAGGAAAGTATAATAATTCTATGGATTTGATTCTAAAAATAACTTACACTGAGATGAATCTCTTTTGAAAATCTTACCAAATAGAATCATCTTCAGTGCTCTTCTGAACCAGGGATAGAAAAATGCATAAACCATAGGATTAAAAGTAGAGTTCAAGTAGCCAAACCAAATCAATGCATCATTCAGGGTGGGTGGAATATTATAGCCCAGAAAAGGATCCATGACCATACAGACAAAGAAAGGACACCAGCATATCAGGAAAACTCCCATCACAATCCCTAGAGTCTTTGCAGCTTTCCTTTCTTTGCTTCCATTTTTCCCTTCCAATCCAATCTGAAGCTTCTGATTCACACCATTAATTGATCTTGCCTGCCCTTTAGCTATGAAATATATTCTGTAATAGATGCACAACATAATAGATCCAGGTATATAGAAAGAAGTCATAAAGGCCAGTACCCCAGATGATTTGCTAAAGAAGACAGAGCAACCCCCTATGCAGTCAATGTGTTTACAATATATCTCTTCAGCTCCTTTGAAGTTTAGCTCCAGAAAGATCATTCCAAATGCAAAAAGAGCAGGGACACTCCAACTAATGAAGATCATCACAAAAATAACCAAGATACTGATCTTGGCTTTGTATCTCAGTGGGTCACACACAGCATAGTAGCGGTCAATGGAAATGAAAGACAAGTGGAAAATAGATGCTGAGCTCAGCATAATGTCAGTGCTGGTGTGAATTTTACAGAAGACTTCTCCAAAATACCAGCAGTGCTCCACAGATCGTACCATGCTATAAGGCATGACCAGGCACCCCAGCAGGAAGTCCACAGTGGCCATGGAATGAATGAGCCAATTAGTTGGGGTATGAAGTTGCTTGAAGTGTGCTATGGAAATAATGACTATCAGATTGCCAATCAGTGTGGTCAGAATTATGAGCACCATTAAACTGTATAGGGAAGCACGGACGTCATTTGACCAGCTGCTTTTCAAACAGGAAATATTAATTCTATTGTGGCAAAAAGACATCATTCCTGAGGACTAGCCACCACTTTATTTTTTCCGTTGTGTGTTGAGGAATCTTTTTCCAAAATCCATAATCAGAGTAGAGTTCCTTCTTTTATTTCCACATACCCATCCCAGAAACCTGGGAGGGAAAAAAAAAGAGTGAATCATTAGTACTTTGATTCCTCTCACTTCTAAGACATGACATTCACCTATCACTTTTTGCTGAAGAATGATTATTTTGGAAAGACCTTTTATTTCTAAGTTTATGTCAGTTGTTCATCAACAAAATTTTGTAACATCTAACTGATGCCTGACACTGTGCTAGAAGTGAAAAGCTGAATTATTAGGCTGAAACATATGAAACTGCTACTTTTGTAGGTCAGTAAAGGTCATATGCTTTAATGGAAACAGTCTTTGCTCCAAGGAAAGACTTGTGAGGGAGGCTCACATTCAAAAGAGTTGATGTAAATTACTAGAAAGTTGAGAATTAAAATGTTAGTGAAAAAAAAGTGAAAAGTTTTAAATGTGCCTCTTGACCAGATGTAATACCCACCAGTGCCTGCTTTTTCATTTGATCATATGCAACATATTTCTTATTTTACAATTAATATTAATTATGGAAAAAAATTTACATGCCTTTACTTCCAGTGTGCAAAGCACTTATACATATATTCCATGCATTATTTTGTTTAACATTTTGACATCAGTAATAGCAACGTTGTACCCTATAAGGAAGACATAACACATTTCATTAGCCTAATTTTCCTGGCAAGAAATTGAGGCTTAGTTCATAAAACCATTAAAGGTAGAAAATGACCTGAGGTCTCATTTACCAGTGCAATAATTTTTGTTTGTTTGTTTTGACTGATCCAATTTTTCTTTTCGTTGCAGAAACCATCAACTCAGATAAATTGTTTTCAATAACATTACACTTTGAACTTTCCTGTCAAGAATATAGGATGTTAAGACCGCGAATAGCCAAAGCAATCCTGAGAAGGAGGAATAAAAAAGGGGAAATTACGCTCCCTGACTTCAGGCTCTACTACAAAGCCACAGTAATCAAGACAATTTGGTACTGGCACAAAAACAGACCCACAGACCAGTGGAACAGAATAGAAAATCCAAACATTAACCAAAACATATACAGTCAATTAATATTTGATAAAGGAGCCTTGGATATACAATGGGGAGATGACAGCCTCTTCAGCAGCTGGTGTTGGCAAAACTGGACAGCTACATGTAAGAGAATGAAACTGGACTACTGTCTAGCCCCAATACACAAAAGTAAACTCAAGGTGGATCAAAGACCTGAATGTAAGTCATGAAGCCATAAAACTCTTAGAAAAAAACATAGGCAAAAATCTCTTGGACATAAACATGAGCAACTTCTTCATGAAGATATCTCCCCAAGCAAGGGAAACAAAAGCAAAAATGAACAAGTAGGACTGTATCAAGCTGAAAAGCTTCTGTACAGCAAACGACACCATCAGTAGAACAAAAAGACATCCTACAGTATGGGACAATATATTCATAAATGACATATCTGATAAGGGGTTGACATCCAAAATATATAAAGAACTCATGCACCTTAACAAACAAAAAGCAAAAATCCAATTAAGAAATGGGCAGAGGACATGAATAGACACTTCTCTAAAGAAGAAATTCAGATGGCCAACAGTCAAATGAAAAGATGCTCCACATCGCTAATCATCAGAGAAATGCAGATTAAAACCACAATGAGATATCACCTCACACCAGTGAGGATGGCCAACATCCAAAAGACAAACAACAACAAATGTTGGCAAGGATGTGGAGAAAAGGGAACCCTCCTACACTGCTGGTGGGAATGCAAATTAGTTTAACCATTGTGGAAAGCAGTATGGAGGTTCCTCAAAAAACTCAAAATAGAAATACCATTTGACCCAGTAATTCCACTCCTAGGAATTTCCCTTAAGAATGCAGCAGCCCAGTTTGAAAAAGACATATGCACCTCTATGTTTATCGCAGCACTATTTACAATAGCCAAGAAATGGAAGCAACCTAAGTGCCCATAAGTAGATGAATAGATAAAGAAGATGTGGTACATATACACAATGGAATATTATTCAGCCATAAGAAGTAAACAAATCCTACCATTTGCAACAACATGGATGGAGCTAGAGGGTATTATGCTCAGTAAAATGAGCCAAGCTGAAAAAGACAAGTATCAAATGATTTCACTCATATGTGGAGTATAAGAACAAAGAAAAAAAAAAACTGAAGGAACAAAACAGCAGCAGACTCACAGAACCCAAGAACGGACTAATAGTTACCAAAGGGAAAGGGACTGGGGAAGATGAGTGGGAAGGGAGGGATAAGAGGGAAAAAGGGGCATTACGATTAGCAGACGTATGTTGGGAGGGCATGGGGAGGGCTGTACAACTCAGAGAAGACAAGTAGTGATTCTATAGCATCTCACTATGCTTAGACAGGGACTGTAATGGGGTTGGTGGGGGGGACCTGATGAAGGGGGTAGTTTAGTCACCATAATATTGCACATGTAATTGTAGATTAATGATACCAAAATAAATTATAAAATAAATAAATAAATAATAAATAAATAAATACATAAAAAAGAAAAAAGAATATAGGATGTTTTGATTAATGGCACGTACTAGTGAAATGTGATATTGTGGTTCAAGTTATATAGGATTTTATTATTAAGACCAAACTGTATGGTAAGAAGCAATATGGCATAGAGAGAAGTGCTCAGGGAACCTGAGCCTCCGTGTGGGCTGTGGACATGGCGCTGAAGATCTTTTTTTTTTTTAAGCTCAGAAACCGTTTCATAAATTTTTTTCATGCAATCCTAAATTGTAAAACAGGTAAAAATAAAATCTTGTTAAAATAAAGATGGGACCTTCTACCAGGCCTCTGTCTGCCTCATTGAAGAATCCCGAGGCTCCGGGACACCCAGTATTTAAATGTCCTTTTTGTTCCCATATGATTCTGTAATTCTCAGCTAAATTCTGGAATTTGTACTATATCTTGCAACATGTATATATTTATCTATGTATATTGCTTATATGTATGTATAGGTAAAGAAAGGGGGAGAGAGAGAGAATTTGGAGGAAAAATGTAAATTTCTGGCAGTCAATGGACAACCTGTCACCATGTTGTGAAAATGATAGAAAATAGCAATGAATCTTAGAATCCCAGGAATCCAGCTTCCTTTCCATCTCTCCCCATTCCCTATGGGCTGGAAGGTTAGATCAGGACCACATAGAAATCTAAATTTACCCAAAACTATAAGCAGTGGAATAAAATATTTAGGTATTAAAATGCATATTTTAATAAACTTGAAACACCTCTCCCCAATCTCATTCTACCTCCTATTTCCAGGATGATACATGTTAATAACAAAAGAATCTGTAAGATTTATTTCAATAGACACCCAGGCCCATTCCACAACATAACAAAGAACAGACTAAAATTATTTAGTTTATTTGAGCTAAGCAACATTTGAAATTGTGATGAAAATTTCACTGAAAGAATGATGGATGTCGGACTTTCGGGAAGATGGCGGCGTGAGCAGGGCGGCAGAAATCTCCTCCCAAAACTATATATATCTATGAAAATACAGCAAATACAACTATTCCAAAAAGAGAGACCAGAATACACAGGAAAGCGCACAGCATGCAGCTACACCTGAGAGGACTCCGTGGCACCCCACGAGGCAGGTAAGATACAGAGCCGTGACCCGGCGGGACCCGAGCACTCACCCACCCCAGTGCACTGGCCGGAGGAGAGGATTCAGAGCCAGGAGGGAGTGGAAGTACAGGCCTGCAAAATAACCAGCCCCGGTAATCTACGCGGGGAGTGCTGACACAAATCACGTGGCGTAGCGGAGACTGGAGAGACAGAGGGTGCAGGGTCTGGGGGGGGAATGTGCCAGGGTGCTTGCAGCTGGCTTCCGAGAAGGAAAAAAAAAAAAGAAAAGCGCGCATTTTTTTCAGCGGTCTTAAAGAGACAGGAGCCCAGCAGAGGAGCCAGATCGCCTGGGCACACTCAGCCCAGCAGGGTGGGAGTCCTGGAGAGTTTCGGACCCTTTAGCTGGCAACTGGGAAAGGGTGGCCGCACTTCAACCTCCCTCAGAGATCAACAGCAGCCTCCCATTCATTCCCACCCAGGCCATAAAGGGCCCTGCAGAGCAGCACAGCCACGGCTGCGAAATAGTGGAGCAACAGCGCCACCTACAGCATCCCCACAGAATATTCCCGGTGGGCGTTTTTTTTTTTTGTTTTGCTTTGTTTTTTTGTTTTTCTTCATTCTTTTCTTTCTTTTTTTTTCTTTTTTTTCTTTCTTTTATTCTTTTTTTTTTCTTTTTAAAGTCTTAAAGAGCCAGGCTGACATATGTGGCAACTACCAGCAACTACCACTCCTAGGAATTTCCCTTAAGAATGCAGCAGCCCAGTTAGAAAAAGACATGTGCACCCCTATGTTTATCGCAGCACTATTTACAATAGCCAAGAAATGGAAGCAACTTAAGTGTCCATCAGTAGATGAATGGATAAAGAAGATGTGGTACATATACACAATGGAATATTATTCAGCCATAAGAAGTAAACAAATCCTACCATTTGCATGATTATTATCTGCAAATACAAATTATCCAAGTTGAACATACAGTAGCAATATAGAAAGTTAATAAATCTCTCTTTGATTATCTAGCTAAGCAAACAATTCTGTGCAAATAATCTGATTACCTAATGTTTGAAAATGACAAATGAATTAAAAATATAATGGTAGGAGTTATAGCTTAAAATAGATGTATCCGGCAGGACAGGAACTCACTGGTAGAGTGCTTCCAACTTCCTCATAAAAGGCTATGAGCACCGATCCCTCCATGCCCTTTGTCTCTAGTTCCATCAACCATGCAGCTCTAACTGTTCCGTGTCTTATTCCCATTCCCATACTGTTGTACAATGCCTAATCTGACCTCACAAAATCCTCCCATGTGCGCCCTCTGCCGCCCATGGCCATCACCATACTTCC
>JAQQAC010008864.1:19078944-19095869 GCA_029783875.1 Phataginus tricuspis
AGCAGTAATTAGGTCCAAAAGAAGAAAGGGAAGGTGGAAAAAAATATTTGTTAAATTTTAGAAGATTAAATTCACAGAAGATGAAAAAATCATCTTACAATTTTGTATGCCTTGTTTCTTTTGCATGAAAATGTTCAGTTCCCAGATAAAAATCAAATGACTCAGAGGCTTCCTCCTCATATTTGTACATCCTGGTTTCCCATGGGCTGTATTATCCTATCTTGGAAATTGCTGATAATATTGATGGCACTTCAGTAGAATAATTTGCCTGCCCAACTTAAAAAAAATTACACATAATTTTTGTGTATTTTTAAAGTATTACAATTTGTTTTCGAATAGACTTACTTTTTTAAATAAATGCCTTATGATGATATTATGAGTTGAGTACGTATCTAAGAACATTACACAATAGTGTTTTTGTTTCTTTTCTTCCAGTTCTAAGAATTTAGAAAGCTAGAATGATTATTATCTGCAAATACAAATTATCCAAGTTGAACATACAGTAGCAATATAGAAAGTTAATAGATCTCTCTTTGATTATCTAGCTAAGCAAACAATTCTGTGCAAATAATCTGATTACCTAATGTTTGAAAATGACAAATGAATTAAAAATATACTGGTAGGAGTTATAGCTTAAAATAGATGTATCCGGCAGGACAGGAACTCACTGGTAGAGTGCTTCCAACTTCCTAATAAAAGGCTATGACCACCGATCCCTCCATGCTCTTTGTCTCTAGTTCCATCAACAATGCAGCTCTAATTGTTCCGTGTCTTATTCCCATACTGTTGTACAACGCCTACTCTGAACTCACAA
Source organism: Phataginus tricuspis (assembly GCA_029783875.1). Classification (NCBI taxonomy): domain Eukaryota; kingdom Metazoa; phylum Chordata; class Mammalia; order Pholidota; family Manidae; genus Phataginus; species Phataginus tricuspis. The sequence continues at coordinate 19,079,759 of JAQQAC010008864.1, forward strand.
AAATCCTCCCACGTGCGCCCTCTGCTGCCCATGGCCATCACCATACTTCCTCAAACTGTTTTCTAAAGGCTTCCTTCATTTTGTTCTAACTAAAACCATCTCTTCCCTGAGGCTACTTCATTCCCCTGCAGCCTTGTCAAAGGTGTCTGTTTGTCTCCTACATCCCTAATACCCCTTTATACCATAAGAGCTGGAGGAAAAGTGCGTGCCTCTTGCACTGATTGCCATTGCTAATCATTGTCCCTCCATCCTTCCCAACTTCTACCCCTTGAAAGCTTTGAAGCTCTGTGTTCAGACTATACCTCCTCCAGCTGCAGACATCTACAGACTCCACAGTCATTTCTCTTTGTTTCTTGAAAATGTTAAGTTCCAACCTACTGTCAGTCTCTCCAAAGCTATTCCTGCCAAAATTCTTGATAATTTTGTTGTCCACATAAATGATCCAATAATGGACTTTTAGTTCCTTGACCGTCTATCTTCCAACAAGCCTGCCTTTTGCTCAGTTTCATCTCACACTTCCACAGCCATCTTCCAGAATCTGTCATTAATCATGAAGCCATTCGTCAAGGCCCACCCTCGGTCTTCCCAGCCCACACCACAAGTGCTCTTTTTCAACCCCCTTGAAGCCTTCCATTCATTTATTTTATCACCTTCTTACTGTACCTCATTGTGTCCCTCAGGCTCATCTCTTTACTGAATTTAGATTCCAATATTTATTGGCATTATCTTAAATACTCTCCTATTAATATACTTCCTCAGTAAAACCTCGACCTTTGTTAAATCCAGTTTTCTTCTCACTCTGCTCCTACACCTGTGTAGCTGAATGTGACAGAGAAAAACACACAAATGGCCTCACATTAAATTCATGACAAGTATGGCTGGTTAGATCAAGAATCCATCCCTATTTCACTATTACTTTCATTTACCCACTCTGAGATGATTATTTCACAACTCCTCCCTTCTTCAATAGCAAATACCTTCTCTTATCTTCATTCTCAGCTAATGAGCTTGTAACCTATTTCGCTAATAGATGCAATCAGAAGAGAATGTCCACATTCCCACTTCCATGCCTACCCACCAGCCTCCATCTGTTCACATACTTAACCCTTCTTATTACGGCAAATGAACTAACTGTCTCTTATCATATGTGACCCATAACCATCTCTTCATGCCTTTTCAAGAATATACCCGACAATTCCCCTTTCTCTCCTGCATCTTTTAAGTAATTACCTTTGGTATTTAAACGTGTATTAATATTCCATAAGGAGAATAAATTCCACAAAAGAATTACTTTAAACCTACATCTACAGATTACCATCTTATTTCTCTTCTTTTTGAGAGAGAAAAGAAAACTTCTTTGGGTCACTTATAGTCCCTGTTTTCCATTCTCTTTTTAAACTTTTGAATCCAGTCTAATGAGACTTTATCATCAACACTTCACCCACACAGGTTTTAGCCATGTTATCCTACATTACTAAACCCAGTGGTAAACTTTCAGGCTTTATCTTCCTTGACCCCTCAGATACTTCTTGAAGTAATGTCTTCCCCTGGCTTCAGGGCCACCACCCTGTCATACTTCCAGTACCTCGTGGTTACTCCTTTCAGTCTCCATTATTAGTTTTTCCTCAAGTCACTTACCCAAAGGCTAATCCTTGGTTTCTTCTCTATTTACAACTGCTCCTTAGATGATTTCCCACAGTCTCATGGCTTTAACCAATCTCTATGCTGAGTCTCAGACGAATACCTGCAGCCTTGGCCATGTCCGTGAACTCTGGACTAACATCTCTGCTGCCCAGAGGACATCACACTATCATGTCTAAAGCCAAACCTCTGATCTCCCCCGTACGATCTGTTCAGCTTCTCTTCCTACCTATACATCTAGGAAATAGCAACTCCATTCTTAAAAATCCTCAGTCCGAAACCATGAAGACATTCTTGACTTCCTTCTCTCATACTCAACAATTCAACCAATCATCTGCAAAAATCTTGACTCGTCATTTAAAATTATCCAGAATCAGGTCATTTCTCATTGCTTCCACCTTCACCATAACCTTGATGGCCCCAGCCACCATTTTCAAATTAGGGATCTCCCAGCTGGTTCCCAGCTTCTTCTCATTTTTAGCCCCTTCTTTTTGGTTTATGTTTAGATTCTTGACCTGAGCTCATAGCCTCTAAGCCAAGAAAAAGTAAATTGGTTCCCTTCTCATAATCCTTTCATAAAAGGTAAAGAATATGAACAAATTCTGTGGAAGGTGTGGAGTGTATGTGTAAATAGAAGATGCTAAGCAGAGGATAAATTTGTTCTGTTCATAATCAGGTATGAGAATTAGTTATAAAGGCAAAGGAAAGGTGGCCTACAGTGGCCCCTTGGAAACAGCAAGCATGGACTGCAGATGGGGAAGTCACAGCACCTTGAAAACTAAGCTGCAGTCACTGGAGTCCAGGTGAATAGAGCTTGGGAGAGGCAGAAGTTGTAAAGGCTTAGATGAAGAATTTCTTAGCATGTGCAAGTCCTACAGGAGAAAGTCATATGAGCTCCAAAGCAGATTTAGGAAGCTGTCAAGAACTCCTCCTCCTTACTCCAAAGAAACTGGCAGCCTTTCCAGGAAATGACAGTAGCATGGTTAGAGTTGCAGTAGTGCTGAACCTCCTGCCAGGAATAGACACTGTATGTCCTTCCCTGAATGCACAGGCCAAGAGGACATGCAGAGCAGGGCCGAGCAGAAAATGCGGAGCAGCTAAATTCCTGGAGAAATCAGGGCAGAGGCCACCTGATCCCTTACAGGAAACTACGATTGAACAACTGTCCTTGACCCAGATGAAAGGCAGAATTTCAATGCCTGGGTGGCTTGTTTGGATTCTGTCTGTGTTTCTTCTGTGTGGTGATTTTGTAGTTATCACATAATGCAAAATTGAGGATAGAAATCTGAGCCATTATAATTCAGGATTTGATTTTTCTTTTTGCTTTGGAACTTTCTTGGCTATTTTGTACTTGCTGTTATAAGAAAATCTCTAAAGTATATGATACCTTGATTGATTTGAGGGAGGGAATTAGGAATAGCCACCCAAACCTAAAATTGCAACTAAATTGTGTTTTAACCCAAATAACTTATTGTTTTATGATTTTGTTAATTGCTCCTGGATAATATTAGAGAAATGGTGTGGCCATACAGAAACTATTGCCCTCGAACTTTTGGTAAACTTTTAAGCTTTCAAGTGATTCTTAACCAATCTATGACCAATTGAGTGTCATAAAGAAAATATTATCAGCCAATGAGACCAGCTGAGTTTATGAAAGGTCACAAGTCTGTTATGCACAAAGGAAATTAAGGATTTGAATTATGCTGGGAAAAAGTCATTCACACCCTATGTGAATCTAGTAATTATACATCCAGTTTGTTCAGAAAGCCTAGATACCCTCTCCCTATAGATAGGATAGAAACTGTTGCCTCTGCATTTGGTTCCAGAATCAGAAAAGTCTGACATTTTAACCATGTGCTAAAACAGAAAAATAATGGTTGGGATAAGATTTTCTAAAAGGGTGTTCAAACCGAACCGAAAGAGCAGTGGGTGTAGCAAGATTAAACTCTCTGATCTAGCAAGATCCTACCTTGCATGAGAGTATCACCATCTGTTATGTGTCCTCATCAGTGTTTCTGGGCAAATAGAAACTGCTGAAATTTGCTGAGTCCTCCCTCTGTGCATGGCTATCTCACTTTATTATCTAAAGACACCTGGTATGTACATGCATTCATAGCTAATACAGTCCACAATTTAACTTTATGGCAGATGTAAGTTGGTTTCTTCGTATATATCCAAAACCCCAAAATAATGTACTTTCACAGGAACAAAAATTAAGCTGACCTCAAACTTCTCAGGAATCCTGAATGCTTTACCTTAATGGATCACTCTACATAAAGTTATGAGGAGAAAAATATTTGAAACCAGAGAGTTTCATATTCAGGAAATACATCTTCATGGGACTGTGAAAAATGATCTATCATACTCAAATGCTCATAAAATATACTACTCATGTACCCTTTTTGAAAAATTACTTACAAAGAAGCATTGTTTGCTTGTGCAAAGGATCTCAAGAACTGGGAAGCTAAACCATAAAAGAACTAATAATTGCTAATAATAAAATAATAATAATAATTACTACTAATAAGGGGAACTATAACTACTAATTAATGTAAATCAAATATAGGGTTGAGTTTAAAATAATTCTGGCAAACTTTGCTTTAAAATTGAAAGGTAGTTGATGAAGAGATACATTTTCAAAAGCTTGAAGAGATACATTTTCAAAAGCTTGAAGAAATTCACACCATTTAAGAATTAGAAGCAAGCATTATAAACAATTCTGTGAAAGAAAAGCTTCTGCCCAGGAGACTCTGATAACCTGATCTTCACAGGTGCCCCAAAATTCTACACCTCTGATAAAAGCCATTGAAAAAGTTCAAAAGCCATTTAAGAAAGCACAGTAGCAGCACTGAGAGAAGCCGAGTCAATTAGGAAAAGTGGCTATTCTAGAAGCAGACAAATGAGAACTTTAAACAAGGCTTAGTAAAAAAACAAAAACAAAAAACAGCTGCAAAGATCAAATTAGAGCGCAAAGAAAGGTTCTGAAACCAAAATGGTATCAGGTATTTTTTTAAGTCCATAGAGGAATTACAGAAGAGTATAATCACAACTGAAAATGGAATTGCTGACCTTGTGAGATGAGTGGAGAAATAGCATGTATATGAAGTTAAAATATAAAAAAATAGTAATTCACTCATTCTTTTTCAATAAATATTGATCGAATGCCTTCCCTCTGTCAGGCTCTAGGTGCTGTGCAGACAGTGGTATACAGACACAACAAAACTTCCTACCCTTGTGGAGCTTATATTCTGGTGTCAGAGGAAGGAGAGAAACAAGAAACATTATAAATAAATAAATGTTAAACTGCAGTGGTTTCTAGAGAGAAAAATAAGGCAGGAAGAGAGATATAAAATGTTTGGGGAGAGGATTGAAATTCAGGGTAAGGTAACCACAGAAGATTATAAGAAGGTGACTTTCAATTAAGTATCTGCAGGAAGTGAGGAGCTAACCACATGGCTGCTATCTGGGAGAAGAGCAATACAGGTAAGGGTACAGCAGGTGCAAAGGCCCTGAGGTGGGAGTATGGCTAATGTGCTTGCAGAGTAGCAGCTGTCAGTGCGGTTTGAGCAGAGCAAGCAAGAAGAGGAAAACAGATGCGAAAGCCAGAGAAGCTACATGGGGTTACAATGAAAAGGGCCTTTCGGGCCACAGTAAACTTTCAGCTTTGACTGAGTGAAAAGGAAGGCACTGGAGGGTCTGAACCCAACAACACGATCTGATAGGGCCTAACAGATTCATTCAGGCTGTTGTGTTGAGAATAGAGGAAGGGGGCAAGGACAAAAGTAAGATGCTTAGGAAGCGGCTGCAATGACCTAGTGAGAGAAGATGGTTTGGGCCCAGGGCAGTGACTGTGAGTGTGGAGAGAAGGGGTCAAGTTTGGGGATGTTCTGAAGGTGCAAGAGGCAAGATTTGCACTGAGGCTGAATGTGGGCTGAGAGAAAGTCAACAAGAGAAATAGCAGGGCTTTTGGTTTGAGCAGCTGGAAGGGTGGCGTCCCGTTTACTGAGATGGAAAAGATGGTGGATGGATAAGGGTAAGAAGCAAGAGGAAATTGGGAGTTCAACTTTGAACTTGTGAGGTTGGAGCTGTGTGCTGGAGAGCATGGCCATCAGTGTCCAGGTGCCTCTGCTCGAGTCTGGGCTTGGCCATTCCCTGGTTCTGCAGCCCAGCTCACACTGCCCAACCTCTCGGGGCTGCAGTTTTTATTTTATTTTATTTTAAATAGTTTATTTTGGTATCATTAATCTTAATCTACAATTACATGTGCAATATTATGGTGATTAAACTACTCCCTTCATCAGGTCCCCCCCACCAACCCCGTTACAGTCACTGTCCCTCAGGGTAGTGAGATGCTATAGAACCACTACTTGTCTTCTCTGAGGTGTACAGCCCTCCCCATGGTCCCCAACATTACGTCTGCTAATTGTAATTGCAGTTTTCATTTTTTTTATTATTTAAAATTTATTTTGGTATCATTAACCTACAATTACATGTGCAATATTATGGTGATTAAACTACCCCCTTCATCAGGTCCCCCCCACCAACCCCATTACAGTCACTGTCCATCAGAGTAGTGAGATGCTGTAGAGTCACTACTTGTCTTCTCTGAGTTGTATAGCCCTCCCCATGCCCCCCAACATTACATCTGCTAATCGTAATGCCCCTTTTTCCCCCTTGTCCCTCCCTTCCCACCCACCCTCCCCAGTCCCTTTCCCTTTGGTAATTATTAGTCCGTTCTTGGGTTCTGTGAGTCTGCTGCTGTTTTGTTCCTTCAGTTTTTTTCTTTGTTCTTATACTCCACATATGAGTGAAATCATTTGGTACTTGTCTTTTTCGGCTTGGCATATTTCACTCAGCATAATACTCTCTAGCTCCATCCATGTTGTTGCAAATGGTAGGATTTGTTTTCTTCTTATGGCTGAATAATATTCCATTGTGTATATGTACCACATCTTCTTTATCCATTCATCTACTGATGGACACTTAGGTTGCTTCCATTTCTTGGCTATTGTAAATAGTGCTGTGATAAACATAGCGGTGCATATGTCTTTTTCAAATTGTGCTGCTGCATTCTTAGGGGAAATTCCTAGGAGTGGAATTACTGGGTCAAATGGTATTTCTATTTTGAGTTTTTGAGGAACCTCCATACTTCTTTCCATAATGGTTGAACTAGTTTGCATTCCCACCAGCAGTGTAGGAGGGTTCTCTTTTCTCCACGTCCTCGGCAACATTTGTTGTTGTTTGTGTTTTGGATGTTGGCCATCCTCACTGGTGTGAGGTGATATCTCTTTATGGTTTTAATCTGCATTTCTCTGATGATTAGCGATGTGGAGCATCTTTTCATGTGACTGTTGGCCATCTGAATTTCTTCTTTAGAGAAGTGTCTATTCATGTCCTCTGCCCATTTCTTAATTGGATTATTTGCTTTCTGTTTGTTAAGGTGCGTGAGTTCTTTATATATTTTAGATGTCAACCCCTTATCAGATGCATCATTTAAGAATATATTTTCCCATACTGTAGGATGTCTTTTTGTTCTACTGATGGTGTCCTTTGCTGTACAGAAGCTTTTCAGCTTGATATAGTCCCACTTGTTCATTTTTGCTTTAGTTTCCCTTGCCCGGGGGGATATGTTCATGAAGAAGTTGCTCATGTTTATGTCCAAGAGATTTTTGCCTATGTTTTTTTCTAAGAGTTTTATGGTTGCATGACTTACATTCAGGGAAGGGACTGTTCATTCACTGCTATAGCCCCAGGCCAGGAACATGTCTAGAGCATATGCTGAACACAAATTGAATGACTGAACAAATGAAGTGAGGAGTTCATTAACTTATTTCTTTGTCTCCTGTGGTCAATAAAAATTAAGGTACATACACTTAGCCTGGCTCTGATTCCAGAGATGAAAGGAGAAAATCTTATAGGCATCCAGATGGAAATTCCTTGATTGTGGTGATGATATCACAGGTGTTTGCATATATCCAAACTAGTCAAGTTGTACATGTTGAATATGTACAGTTGTTTGCATATCAATTATGCCTCAATATCTCTATTTAAAAATAATAATAAAAAATGGAAGAGGACTGGGTAGCATAGGACTTATCTATAATTTTGGAAACCAGAGGGTGGTGGAATTAGCTTAGAAACTATTAAAGAACTAGAATGGCAACTCGGCAATCCTATATTCAGCCAAAACAGTAATCATATGAAGACAAAAGAAAGACAGCAAGTATACATTTATGACCACTTTCTGAGAAACTCTGGGAAATACTCTAACAATTATCAAGACTAGATCAAAACAAACATTTCTAAAGAGCAAGAGATGAAGAATAAAAACAACAATAACAAGTAATATAATCTAAATTAAGATATATAAAAAAGGACACAATGCAGTTTTTGATAAATAAAGATATTTGAAATTAAAAAAATAAAGTTCAGGAAAACACTTAATATTATCTTGGAACTTAAATTCTCAACCATCTCAATAACCCCCAATTGTTATCAGGGTTGGTGAGGGGTTGGCAAGTTAAGTTTCTTGCCTGAACCACAAGATGCATGGCTAATAATATAATTCGAAAAGCTTCTCTGGAAGTATTTTTTAAAGTTTAAAATGACCATATTGTTTTACCCAGCCAAGTAGTCAGCACAACAGTTTTTGTAAGAGCAATAAAAGTAAAAAGTTAAATAATCTGAACTTTCTATGTGACATATATTCCTCAGAAGATACAATATGTTTAATAAGATATTAATTTGGATGAGTTGGTTATTTTTATAGAGAGACATAGATGTCAAAGATATCTTGTCAAATAAAGAAATATGTTAGTGAAGTGTCTTAAAATACCATGTACAGGGACACACACAGACACATATATATTGTAGAAAGTAGGTATGTAATGGTATACTCCAAGTTCTCAGTATTATTTACTCAGAAATGGTGAGATCGAATTTTAAATAATTAAACTTGGAATAATTTTAGTAAATTATTCAAATTATTTAAATAATTAAACTTAGATTGATTTGAAAAAAATACTCTTGTGTTATGCATCTGTGCAGAGGAAAATAACCAGCACTAAAAAAAAAACAGTTCACTGTCAAAAAAGGAATTAATGCTAAATTTTAGTAATAATTTTTCCTGGGTGGTGAAATATTGGATGAGCTTTACTTTCTTTTCTATAATTTCCTTATACGCCAAGTTTTCTGCTATGAGAATGTTTCACTTTCATAAACAGAAAAATATTGAACCAAATTAAGTGTACTGTCTATAAAGTGTTTCAAATAAAGCTTTACATGAAACAAAAAAACAACTATTGCTGAATAATTAGTAATAAATTATATTATTTGTGCTTATAACAGTGTATAATTTTTACATGAGTTATTTATCCATCTTAACTTTTGCTAAAATCATACTTTTGCTACTGAACTGAACCCATATCCTGTTTTTGTTCTACTATACAAATTTGGACACAAAATTAGAAATGGACTTGGTTATAATTTTATTACAAAAATATATTTGTAGCTCTGTAATTTATCCAGCATTCTTTATTAAAATACTAAAAATATTTTTGAAAAATAATTTAAGAGAGGGAAAGAGACAAGAGACTGGGAAGCAAAATTTCCAAATATTCAAATCATGAATCTTGAGGTGGGACATCACTTGGAGCAAACTGTTTCTGTTTTGAAGAAACAGGAAACATGGAAAATCCATTTGTTTGCTTATACATCAACATAGACCAATAGATAGGAGAGAAAAACAATCTCCAGCAATATTATGGTAAAGTAAATAGACTATTCCTGAAAGTGTTTCTTCTATATAAACTTGCATAAGATAGTACATATCAGATTTAGATCATTATAACTAAAAGATTCTTAGGTTAATCAATCAAATATATGGTAAATATATGATGCATATGTATGCACCACACACACACACACACACACACACACACACACACAAACACACTAAAGTGTGAAGTCATTGGGAAATGTGCCGGTAGTTTTCTCACCAAACATTTGTGCAAATAAGATATTAGTTCTGTAGTTTAGTAGTTAGAAACATGAGATACAATTTAATTTCAAGACTTATAAAAACCTCTATGAAGATCCTTTTATTACATTAACACTAGCCATCACACACAACATGAAATTTTCTCCTTTGTTTACAAGAAAAAGAGATTTAAAAAATCGTGTTTCAACTTTTCAAATTTCTTAGCTTTCCATAATTTGTAATGAAAGTGAAACATTTTTAGAAGCACATGTAAAGCAAACTATTTAAAAGCATATAACTATTTTTTTAAACTTCTCTTACTAACACGAGCATTAAGTAACCAAATTATGCTAACCTTTTTTAATCTTCCTTTAAATAATCCTAAATTTTTATGTGTGACTAAGTACCAAACCACAGATAAATCTTACTCTTCAATCTTCTCCCTGCAAAAGATTACCTAGGTCCCTGGGTCAGCCTCCACAATGTGGCATGGCCCTTCACTGCATTGAGACCTACCTTCTCACGTAAGAGTGAACCAAAGGAGTGGATAAGCCGACAGCAAACACTGCCGTTGGGAAAAGGCCATCTTCATTTGTCCCCTGCGCAGCTGCTGCTGGCTAGCACCACAGCTGTACAATGATAGGCCACAGTTAACATGAACACAATGACGCAAGTATTAAAACTGAAAAAGATAAGCTGATAATAAATCTTTTTGAAAGAAGTTAACAGTATATTATCAAGAAATATAACTGAGAGGTGCTTTTCTTCTAAACCAGCATCAGGAAACTAGCAGTCAGTAAGCCACATAAAGATGGTAAATATTACCATTACTTTAAAAATAATTTCAAGCATGGGCCACCAGAAACCACAGTCATGGGTGTTAACAGCATATAAATGAAAACTCATGTCCATTAAAACGTCCTTAATTGTTGATTGATTTGAAAGAAAAGTATTCTTCTATTAGACATCTGTGCAGAGGAAAATAGCTAGCACTAATAAAACAGTTCACTGTCAAAGCAGACTATTTGTGCCTGACAAAGGAATATTTTTTAAAAAATAGAATGCATTTCAACCAAATAACATCTTATTGTTGGAAAAATATTTAGAGCAGTGGCTTTCAAACTTTTAAAAATCACAATAGGAAGAAATATATTCATGACTCAATACACATGGAAGTATGCATCCATAACAGAAGTAAATGGTCTCATTTAAAAATACATTTATCTCATTCAATTCATTCTGGTATTTTCTATGTTATTCTATTTCATTTTTTTAATAGTGGGATTTACACCCCAATAATGTTACTAGTCACAGTTAGAAAAACACAGCTTTAAAGATTATATGGTCATACATATTTAGCCCATCAATTTTGTAATTCCTATATATAAAACTTCCTAAATAACCAGCCTCCTATACACGGAGCCAGGGTCATTCGTACAGAAAAATGAATAGCTAAGCAAGTGCAATTTCTCACCTACTTCTATGCATTATTCTGTCACAGGAAATCATACAATCATCATAATAGGTTGATTATTCCAGTTTTTCACTCTCCTAGCATCTACACCTTTGTTTTTGCTTGGTGTGGAAATGGAGTGGAAGATACTTCTCTGTCCTTTGAACTTGAGCTTTGCCATTTGACTTGTTTTGGCCAAAAGAATGTAGACAGAAATAAAAGTATGCCCATTCCAAGCCTAGTCCTTAGGAAGACTCACATATTTATGAACATACTCTGTGCCATCCCCATGAGGAGAGCATGCCCCGGTGAAGCTCTCTTGTCCAAGACTGGAACAGGAAGCTATGTGGCATATAGCAGAGCCACCCTAGCTGACCCCATGATTCATAAGCACAGGTTGCTGTTGTTTTAAGCTACTGAGTTTTGGGGTGGTTTATTACACAGTATTTTCATGGCAGTAACTAACTGGGTTAATCATATTTCTGAAAGAAGTCACTGAGATCTACTACCCCATTCTTCTGCCTTGGAGAAACACTGACACAATACAATGGACTACTGGTGCTCTTAATAGCTATTAACAAAAGCTGTAATAACAAAAACAAAAAAAGCATAAAATGAAAATCACCCTTTACTACTGAAGTTGAACTTCTACTAGATGAATATAACACTGCTTCAAAATTTCTAGATATTAAAGGTTGGCTCAAGGAATAACCCCCAAGTTCACTTCTTATTAACTGTACTTAGAAAATATTCATCTTTTCCAAAATGAGCTCAGTGTTTGCCTCAATCATACATATCCCTGTCATTTTATGAGTGAGTTTTCTTTGCAACCAAGCACAATACCTCATGTACAAGAGTTTGTTAAGCTCTAGAAAATCAGAGATCTTACCTGCTTTGATCATTGCTGTCTCTGCATTGCTTAAAATAGTACCTGCAAACCATAAACTCAATACATATTTGGTGATTGAATGGTGTTGACCTACTGATTAAATTAATTGTTTGTATTTTTAAAGCTTTTTATGTTGATGAATTACATTGATGTGGAATTCTCATAGCTTCATTTGTGTGAATTACAAAACTACACTGCAAGTGAATCTTTTCACTTTATGTTGAGTTCTTTCTTTTAACATGAAATTTTATTGAATTCACAAATAGTGGGTGCTAAGCTTCTGGGATAAAAGATAATTATGATTCTTCCTTCCAGGAATAGGTAACTAATGGTGAGATAAACATGCAAACATCTGTGCACAGTACAATAGTCACAGTACAATAGGAAACTGCTAAATGGAAACAAAGAGGCTGTATTATGGGAGCACATGACAGAGCTCTTGAAGCCTTATGCTGTAGCCAGGAAGAGCTTTATGCAGGTACAGCTCAGAGAAGACAAGTAGTGATTCTCATCTCATTACACTGATGGACAGTGACTGTAATAGGGTTGGTGGGGGGGACCTGAGGAAGGGGGTAGTTTAATCATCACAATATTGCTCATGTAATTATAGGTTAATGATACTAAAATAAAATAAATTGTAAATAAATAAATAAATAAATAAACTGAATCTGGGAAGATCTCAGAAGACTTCACAAAAAGGCTAAATTTAGAATAGGGAAGTATACACAAAAATTTTTTTTTTAATTTTAAGAAACTAATTTCACAGTGGACAATTAAAGTCCTTTAATCAGTAGCAATCATGTTTTAAATTTTATAATCTTATTCCAGCATCTTTTTTATCAACAGAAATGTATTCAGTGTGTACATTACTCATTCCAAGTAAAGTTTCTTTCTTTTTGTTAAACACACATAAACACACTAAAAAAATAAAAGAAACTAACAAATGTCTCTTCTTTTTTGCTATTTTTGTAATATATTTGAAATATATTTAACATATAACATTGTATAAACTTAAGGTGTACAGAATGATTTGATACATTTACATATTATGATTTTCACTGTGTCAATAATTGTCTTAATTCCCATTCTCCAAATCCAAAGCTCAGGATTTGCTTTACACTGTGATCTCATTTGTAAAGAACAAAATTGAGTATCTTGACTTGTATTTGGAATAACAATATCATTTTTATAAATGACATTTTTGTGTAGGTAGGTTGATGAGGTTTTCAAAACATATCTTTAAAAATTATTTCTATTATGTGTGAATAATACTAATTGAATGGTTAAGAATTACTTTTGCTTAATCCTCACAATAACTAAGTGAAGTAGCTATCATTATTTCCACTTTCAGGTTATGATAAGTTTGGAAGAGTTTAAGTGAATTTTTCAAATGTCTTATTACCAGCAAATGGAGAAACCAGAAATCAAGCCACATTCACGCTTTGAAGAAATATTTCACACTACCTTCAGGGGCAAGGTGTGTAATATTCTTAGCAGTTCATTACTGAAAAAATAACACAATCTCACATGACTATTTAAATAAAAGAAGAAAAAAATGTAATGAAGTGGACTGAGTAAAGGGAGGAAGGAGTAAAGAGGGAAGATCTGCCCCAGGGGACATTAGGCAATATCTGGAGACAACTTTGATTGTCACAACTTGGGGAGTGGCCAGGGGGCGGGGGGCCTGGGGAGGAGAACAGGGAGGGTACTATGAGTATCTAGTGGGTAGAAGCCAGGGATTCTGCTAACATCCTGCAATGAACAGGACAGCCCCACAAATACTCAGTGAAAAATGGCAATGGTGCCAAGGTTTTAAACCCTGGATTCATCTGATACTCCCAGTCATTATGAGTATGAAGACTCTCTTAACTAATATTTGGAGAAAAAACAATTTTAAACTGCATTATTCGAGGAAAATTAGGATTTCAAGGCAAAGAGAAAGTGCCTGACAGAATGGGGTTAGGATAGGACTAGAAATAAAAAACAATTATTCACTTTCCCATTCTACTGAAAACTCTATACAGGGGCATGTTGCCAAATTTCTGTGAACATCAGCTTCCTAATTATAAAATGAAGAGCTGGCCATTTTTGAATAAATCTTAATGATGGTGATGCTGGGGTTCTTGTTCACGAAGCCAAAGAATGAGCTTAGCAAACAGGCAAGGTAGGAGAGCAAGGTACAGGCTTTTATTTAGAAATAAAGTGATAGGACAGAGCTCCCAGCTCACGCCAGGAGGGGACAAGAGAGTCCGGTGTGCTGCGTTTGTCTAGGGGTTTTATAGGCAGATGAGGATTTTTCGAGAACACGAAAAAAAGGTTTAGGGGTGCAGACCTGCTAAGTGGTGTCTGAACACCCAGAATTAACTTAACACAAGGAATTTCTCACCCCATCTCTCTCTCTGGGATACTGGCGTCTTGGTCTAGGGGCATATCAAAAGGCGGCCTGCCCAGCCTCCAAGGTGGGCTTGAGGTATTGTCTGTTCGCTAAAGAGTAAGTTAAGAATCCTACTTCCCAAACTTCCTGGGTGTTAAAATGCAATCTTATCTTTAAGGTGGAATCTTTCCTGCCTTCTACTATGTTGTTTACAGCTGGGTCTGCATGCTAAATTAGTTGCCTAGTTTGTAAAATCACTTGATCATATTTGAAAGACGAAAGACAGCACATAGGCCTGGGCCTTTTAGCATGCTAAAGTGAATCTTACAAATGATTAGCATAATAAAAACATGGGGTACTCTTCTTTATATGGGAACACCCACTGATCTTACTGAAGAATGACCCTGGAGCTTAATGTTTAACACAGAGTTTTGGAAGGGGGTTTCTTTGCATGTAGTTACATTGCTCCGACTGCAAATATTCTGCCTTGCTTTTTCCGGAGGCCCTTCCCCCTACTCTGACTACACCCACAGTCCCTGTCTCAATGGCATGCACCATGTTCTGGGTATGCATGCAAGCTGCCTGTTGATTTGAGGTTCTAGGGGGCGCTCCTGTATCTCCATGAATACAGAGACCATGCGCTATGTTCTTTACTAGATCCTGGCACATAAATGTGCTCGATAACTACTAGGCAACCAATGGACTGAGATTTTTAGCAGATTAGCTGAATGTTCATATCTATAACACAAAAGAAACCAGAACTTGTGATAATTGATTCAGAAGGCATTAACCTGCTGGTAATAGTTGAATCTGTCTGGAGCAGAGGATTAAAAAGAATCCTGAAGACAGAAAGAAAGAGGAAGATGGTACTGTGAGGAATGCCGATATGTAAGTGAAAGATACTTCTAGCATTGGGAAGAAATAAAGAACAGACCAGTACAGCCGAGGAGGAAAAAGGAATTTTAAGATGGAGTCTTAATAAAGTATACAAAGTGGTGTAAAATGCTAGAAAGTGGCAAAGGGTATGGTCTGAGAATAAGGTCGTAAGTTAAATAAGGTGTCATTAGTGATTTCAGAGCAATGTCTGCAGTATCGTGGGCCATGGGCAGGGGTCAGAAGAAAGCAAGATTCATGAAATTAGGAAGGTATTGTATAGTGAGGAAATGTAGCCAGGTTAAATCAAATTTTTGAGATGGGACTATGAAAGGAATGTGAGAAATAGAATATTAGTTTGAAGGGATAGGAAGCTCTGAGAACTGTAAGGCAAATATAAATGAAACATAAGAGGCTGAATTCTACCTACTGAAAATAAGACAAGAGACTCCCTTCTCTCCTTTTCTTTAGAGCTTTTGCTTTAGAAAACTTGTAAGTTCTTTCCCTGTCTCTTTGAAGTATCTGTAAATCTTCTGTAAAGCTAAATAAACCTCTTGTCAATATTAGGAGCCAGGATGGTTTTGCTCATGGGCCTGGGAGCCATCTCTTTGAAATCGAGTCATTAAGGGAGACAGAGCCCCTCCTCCCAGTCTCTGGTGAATGAGCCTAACCTCAGCAGACACCTCACTCCCAAGGTGCAAACTACCTTTTGTCATAAAAAGTTTATTT
The DNA here is from genome assembly GCA_029783875.1 of Phataginus tricuspis. Taxonomy (NCBI): domain Eukaryota; kingdom Metazoa; phylum Chordata; class Mammalia; order Pholidota; family Manidae; genus Phataginus; species Phataginus tricuspis. The sequence continues at coordinate 19,095,696 of JAQQAC010008864.1, forward strand.
TTCCTTTGGTTAAAGCCCATGAGCTAACCCAGATGATCACCCCAACTACAAGTGAGTTTAGGGTGAACTATGTGTGACAGTGTGTCAGTGCTTTTACTTTAGGACTGGTTACGGTTTATCTGGAGAACATGTATGCATACACAGAAAGGGATTTGTTATAGGGAATTGGCTCAC
>JAQQAC010008864.1:19096369-19111735 GCA_029783875.1 Phataginus tricuspis
GGTACGGTGTCTTGCCAATGGGTTTCAGCCCCGGGCACGTTAGCTATGGATTCAATGTGACCAAAGAAATTGACAGCAAAACGTTCTTTGGGGTGAAAGGGTTTATTACCCGGCTTGTTCTTCTGGAGGTAGGTCCAGCACTAGCGTCTCTGCCTCCGCCCAGAGCAATGGGACGAGCTCTCTATATAGCGCAATAATAGCTTATTGCCTAAAGGTGTGGAAGCGGTACCATGGCAACAGGCCACTTACATCATCAGGTGGTTTAAGTTTAGTGAGGATCCTGGCCATAGGAACCCCAACTTTCCCACACGTGTATACATTCATATTTTGGGAAATAGAAACTCCATTCTCTGGAAAGAAATGGAACAGGATGTAGATGACTAATAGTTCAGCTGGTGTGACCCAAGCTGAGTTAGCAAGTATGCACATTTGAAAGCAGGGACTGTGAAATTCCTACTGCAAGGCTTTTGAAACATTAGTAGCAATTTCCTTTATGATTAAGCAAATGATCACTAGTTCCATAATTTAACTCTCATACAATTTCTTTGGCTGTTTAACAAGATTTTACAACCTGATCTATATTAATGTCTTTATTGCTTTGGTTTTATAACCATTTTTTGCTTTATTATAGTTATAATTGGAAGCGTATGCCATCTTTTGTGTTGGCTTCTGTGAAGTGATCGTTTCAGTACAGTTGGTCATTAGTTGTAGGTAGAAGTGAATTGTGACTAAAGGAGCTTTTTCCAGACCATCTTCTCCCAAACACCTCTCCCTCAATCTTTGCTATTCCTACTGAAAAGAAAGGTATGAATAGATTAGCAAGCCAGGCAAGAGGCATTAGAAGGATCTCCCCACTTTCTTTTCCAATCATCAAGTCATTATTTAACTCAGATTTCCCTCACTTACTCATTATTTAACAGCTGGGCCTCCAAAAAGCCACTATGATGACTCTAACCAAAGCCAGTCTTGGGGTCTGGCCCAGGCCCCATCTGTTTCTTAGCAGCCCCATCCATTATCTCATTAGATCTTAACAGCCCTATGGTAGGTGTCCTCATCAGACTCAGCTTATAAAAGAGGGAATTGAGACTCAACAAAGACTAAGTGGGAAAAGCATCACTCAGACTTGCATCTTTGGGTGCTGTAGGGGATTGAATAGTATGGCCCCCAAATTCATGTCTACCTGAACATCAGGATGTGACCTTATTTTGAAAAAGGGTCTTTGTAGATGTAATTAATTAAGGAACTTGAGATGGGATTGCCCTAGATTTAAAGTGGGAAGAAAGCCCTATGAAGACAGAGGCAGAATTTGGAGTGAGGCAGCCAGTGAATGCCTGGGGCCGCCAGAAACAGGGGTGGGGATGTTAGGGGGATGTTGTGTTTTTTCCTCGGTTCTTCTCCCTGCCGCAACAAAGAATTGAAGGGCAGAGACACAATAGTGAAGCAAACTAGAAGTTTTATTTAAAGGTACTTAGAGAAAAAGTACAGGCAACCTCAGGAAGGAGAGGCACCCTGCAAGGTTGGAGAGAAAGTCCACACACTTAAAAAGTGTGGGCGACCTCAGAGAGAGATGCACACTGAAAGATTGGGGGTTCCCCCTTTTAGGGATTTTTCAGGAATGTGACAAAGGGTTAGGGGTGTGGACTTCTTAAGTGGTCTCAAGATGTTTATCTTTGAAGAGACATTAAGTTTCTTATCAGTCCTCTGGCTAAATTCTGCAAAATTAGCTTAACCCAGGAAATTTACTGCTCTGATTCCCTCCCAGGACAGCAGCCTCCTAGTCTGGGAGTTTATCAACCAAGACTGCCTGCCCTGCCTCCAAGGTGGGCTGAGTTATTGTATGTTTGCTAAAGAGTGTGTTAAGTTACTTCTTAACTTCTTGGGTTTTAAAATGCAATTTTAGCTTTAAGGTGGAATCTTTCTTGTCTTTATTATGGTGTTTATAGCTGGGCCTTTTAGTAGGCTAAGGTAAATCTTACAATGGCATGATGTAATTGACACAGTGAAGACATGGGCTGTACTCAGATACTTTTCCCTATCTGGGGAATATTCAAACATACCAGACCAAGTTACTCCTGGCTTTTTGAGCTTTAACTGATTAATTCATTAACTCTGGGTCTTTTCTGGGTTTCTAGTTTTAACTGGTTAACTCTGAGTCCCTTGTAGTGGGATTTACTGGTCTTAATTCTCTCTCCACCCTGCTCATATCTATTTTCCTGCCTAACAGAGGGAAGGAAGAGATCCTCAATGACTTTGGGAGAAAGTGTGGCCTTGATGACACCCTGATTTCCTCCATTCTCCAGATCTGTGAAGGGATAAATTCTCCTGTTTTAGATCACCAAATATTATAGCAGGAATTCACATGGATGTCACACCTGGAAACTACTCTGCTTCTTCCCCAAGACATGGTGGCCATGATGATGCCGGGGTTCTTGTTTGCAGAGTTGAAGAGTGAACTTAGCAAACACCCAAGGTAGGAGAGCCATGGCAGAGGCTTTTGTTTAGAAATAAAGTGAGAGGAAAGAGCTCCTGGCTCACACCAGGAGGGGACAAGAGAGCTGGGGTGGTGCGTTGTCTAGGGGATTTATAGGCATTTGAGGATTTTTGGAAATTGAGTGCTTAGGGTGTGGACTTGTACCACCTGCCCTGCCCTCAACGTGGGCTGGGTTATTGTCTGTTTGCTGGGGCTGTTAACAGTGAAGTCACAGGTTATGCTGAGATACCCTTGCGGAACACTCAAAACAATCCAGGCGAAGTTGCTCCTGGACTTTTGACCTTTAACTGATCTCACTGAAGATGTCTATATTCCTAGCCTTCTTTGGAGCCTGTGGAGGGCGCCTGGCCCTGCCCTGCCTGGACCTCAGAGCCCCACCGGGATCTTAGATGTCTGGTCTCCAGAGTCCGGGACGATGATTACTGTGGTTTAAGCCCCCAGACTGTGGTGCCTTGCTTTAGCAGCCACCAAAAAATCATGCCAAACAGATATTAACTGCAGAAAATGGAAACATACAGGTAAAAAAATTAGCACCTCCACTGACATATATATTTATATGTATATATCATATTTTATATGACATGGATCCATTTATATATGCGCATAATCTATTTTTCTATATAAATATAAAAAATCAAGAGCAAACTGCGACTTCTAATCTGCTTTTTACTTAACATTCTATTATCAGCATTTTCTTTATCAGCAGAGATGAGCCCTAATATTGTTTGAGTGCCTGTCTTCTCCCTGGAAGTTTGTGTAGAAATTTGTAACAAATTTTGCTGAACATGAGGGTTTTCAGCATGCACAGCACCACCATGACCCTCCTGGCATGTGTGTGTTTTGCATATCACCAGCCACTTCTTTCTGATTCAGCCTTGGAAGTGGACTCTGCCAGGAGGCAGGAGGGGAGCCCATTTTGTAGCCTCTGCCCTCAGCCAGTTTGGGTCTCTCCAACCCGAGGGCCCCCTGCAGCCACCTCCCTGGCTCCATCCCCTCTGTGTCAAGAGCCTCCCTGATTTCACCAACGTTCCCCAGGGGTTCCCTACACAGAGGGATGGAGTGGCCAAGGGAAGCATTACCAAAACCCTTACACTGCCATGCCTCCCGAAAGCCATGCTGACCTGGGGCATACCTCGGACTAGTGTTGGCCAAATCAGAATAAAGCAGATGGAGAATGGGAGACCCCGTATGTGTGCCTGCATGTGTGTGCACATGCATGTGGTTGGTGGGGCTCCCCTACTCAGCACCCATCCCACACCCGCATTCCCACGGCACACAGAGGCCTCACCTGGGATGGAGAGGTGGTGGGTGGGCATGTCCCAGAGCTGTGGGCACAGTGCTGACATCCAATCCGTGTTCATGGTGCCAGGCAGGCTGAGGAAGCTGCCAGAAGAGCTCACCTGCTTGCCCATACGTGGCGAAACTGTGCCCTGAGGGAGGAAGCAGCGTTTTACAGTCTGACCAGGGGTATGGAGGACACTGTTCTGGCCATGTGGACATCTGCACATTGAGAGTGAAGAGCTTGCAGATGTCCTCCAGAGGAGGGTGGGAGGGCAGCCCGAGACGGGGCATCTGCCGCCTCCATGCCAGGTACATGCGCAGAAATGGACTTATTGTCAGGATAAGCCAACAAAATGAGCACCACACAGGGAAGGGAGGCTGAGGGTGCATCCCCAGTGGTCTATGGGGCCCCACAGGCATGACCCAGGGCCAGGTTAGCCCCCCAGGGACAGTTCCCCTCAGGAATAGGATGGTCCTGCAGGGTCGAAGATGCACCCCCAGGGCCCAGTGACAGTGCCCCAGGGACCAGGATAGACCCCAGCACCAGGACGGCCTCCCATGGTCCAGAGGCAGGACCCCCAGACCAGGACAGACCCCCAGGAACAGCCATGCCCAACCCAAGACAAGATGGCTCACTCCAACAGGGAAGGTCAGTGTTTCCAAGAACAGACAAACCAGCTGGTGAGCCTCATCTCCAACCTCCAGACCAGATGGGGTCACTTCAGGCTTCTGAGAGCATAAACTGCAGAAGGGACAGAGTATGGGTCCAACCCAGGGCCACAGAGGAGCTGGCAGGCCAGCAGGTGCTTGTTGTCCAGCCAGGAGCCATCCTAACTGAGCAGTGGGTGTGTGTCACCTGCCCTACCACATCCTGAAGCAAGGCCAACCAGCTTTCCCCATGTCACCAGGTCACCTGACCACTGATTGTCCTGTCTTGTCCCCCTACTGCAGACCCCGGCCTTTCTACTTTAAGGAAGATACATCTGTGATTTCAGCCCTGGAGTCGGATGCAGATCGGCCCTGGTAACCCCATCCCCAGGTGCAGCCCCCAGCCCTGCCTGACAGACACCTGGGAGAGCACCTGTGCACCCGCCCCCCACACCTCCCCACCAGCACCAGCCCCTCCTCCGTGGGCCCTTCCTTCCTCCACAACCCAGGTGAGCATCTTGGGCTGGGCTGCAGGGTGAGCTAAGGTTACCAGTCCCTCTGCCCTGGCCAGGTGAGGCACCTAAGCTCCACCCTGACCCCACAGGGTGGCTCCTTCTGTCCCCACACCACTGGCAGGAAATGGTTCTCAGGTGAATAAGCAGATGGATGTGCACGGCCAGCAATTTCTTGACATTCTATCCTCCTCTTCTTGTCCCCTGCCTGCTTCCAGGGACCCCGCCCACTGACTTGGCCCCACAAGCTCACCCAGCCCCCTATCTGCTCACCCAGCCCCATATCTGCTCACCCCAGCCCCATATCTGTTCACCCCAGCCCCTATCTGCTCACCAGCCCCTCCTGGCTCAGCAGCTCCCCATTTGCTGGCCTAGTCTCCAGCAGTGTAGCACAGGGCAGAAGACCTCAGTCAACAAGTCCTTGCCCTGCCAACCCACAGGGTGAGTGCATAGGACAGGGCAAGCAAGTCACAGCCCTCAGGACTCTGAGCCACAGCTCAGGGAGCTGGCAGCTTTGCAGGTCTGAACCTGAACGGGAATTCCCACCTGGGAGCAGGGCACAGTAGCCAGGACCTGCCTCAGCCTGAGTGGAGACCATACGCAGTGCCTCCCACCGGGCTCTCCCACCTGCGGGGTGTCACTCACCCAGGCTGCCACAGACCCTCCTGAGTTTCTGGCAGTAGCTCCCTCCTCTCTGGGCACTTCCTAAAATGCTCTGGGGGATTGGATGATTGGATGCTGGGACACCCACTCGTTTGAGGAGGAGGAGCTGCCACAGGGATCTGTCCCAACACAGGACAACCCGAAGCTCCAACCAGGACCCCACTGTGGGGACAGCATTTCCAACTGGGGCCCATGTGTCCTCACAACCACCAGCCTGAGGGACCAGACCCTCCTGGATTCCCTGAGTGTGGCCAGGGGTCCAGTGGTCAGAGGTGGGAGTGTGAGGACACCCTTATTGCAACCAGGGATCCAGTGGACAGGAGGGGCTTGAGGACACCTGACTGCCTGCCCCTGCTCTGGTTGTTGTCCCTTTTGGGGTCACTGTGGACACAGGGCCAGAACAAACAGACGCCAGCAAGGGCTGGTTCCTTCATCCCCTTGGCACCCACACCTGTAGTCTCTGAGTACGATGGACCCCTTGTGGCCAGGCCTTTTCTCAGGTGTCCAACCCTCCTGGTGCTGAGTGGCCCTGGGCCTGCTCTAGTCATGGCCGCACAGTGGGTGGGCATGGATTCTTGGGGCAGGAGTGCACCGACACAGGGCACCAGGAGCCAGGCTGGCTGTTTCTTGCCCTCATCCCTCTCTGCTCCCTGGGATGTCCATGGGGCAACTATCCCTGTCACTGTGCCCTCCCATGCCTGCTGAGGCCCCCCAGACCAGACACCTCTTTGGGGTTGCCAGTGGGTTGAGGTTGCCATGCCTCTCTGGGGCTGTGTCTCACTGTGGCTGCAGGAGTTCTGGGGTCAGCCGAAGTCAACCATTCCTGCCCAACCGCCACCTGCTTCTCTGCCCCCCTCCACTTAGGCCCATCAGCTCCCACCTTCACCCCACACAGTCCCCTTTCCCTCCCCTCTCTCTCTCCTACCCTCCCCTCCCCTTTCTCCTGTGCCCATGGGGGTCCTGTGCTCATGGGGTAACTATTCCCATGGGGGGCCCTGTGCTCATGGGTTCCTGTGCTCATGAGGGGTCATGCCTATGGGCCTCTCTTCTCATGGGGGCACCCTGTTCATTGGGCCTGTGCTCATGGGCCGTGTTCTTATGGGGGTGTCATATGCCTCAGCAGCTTGTTTGGGGAGTGCAGCTTTCTCTTTTGGTCAGGCTTTAATCCCTCTGGTTGCCTGATCTGGGGTTGGGAGGCATGTGTCACACTCCAGTCCCCATCTGCCACCCCACATCCCTGCATTGTCCCTCTGCCCAGGTCTGAGGGCTTGATATGGAAAGCAGCAGCTCTGGTGTGGTGGACAGTGAAAAGAGATCTGGGCCCTTGTTCCACCTGTGTGTGAGTTGGGGCCATTGCAAGTTCATCAGAGCCTGGTGGGGGCCCGCTGGTGTGTAGAGCTGTGGGGTCACCCATGTCAAGCAGCTGACTTATTTTGGGTGTTTTAGCATCTCTTCCAGGTTGGGTCCCCAGACTTGGCCAAGCCCCTCTCCTGCATTTGCTTTGATTTGGGGCTGGATCGCACATTGCAGTGGGCTTCTGGCAAAGACACTGTCTCCAGGTACACCTTCAAAGTGTCCCACTCTCCTCACTCCAGGCTCCAGGTGCTGGCATTTAGCAAAATCCACAGCCCTTTCCTCTGAAAGCCTTAGAGCTTTTGCCCCAGACACTAAAGCCATGTTACAGTAAGGTTTCCATATTTACTGGTAAGAAAAAGTACAGTGTGAACTTGGCCATAAAGAAATAGTATTTTTAATTTAGTAAAAAGCATAGAACACAAAATATACCCTCCCAGCAGTATTCAAGTATATTTTAGGACCATTGACTGTATCCCACTGTTGGGGAACAGATATTCAGAACCTTGTCATGTAGTATAGCTGAACTAGATCCCTGTGGAACAGCTCCCCATTCCCCTCCCCAGATCCTGGCAACCAGCCCCTGCTTTTGTTTCTGTGATTTTGATGACTGCATGTATCCCCTATGAATGGAATCATACAGGACGTGTCCCTTTGTGTATGGCTTGTTTCTCTCAGCAACATGTCCTCATGTTGTGACATGTGACTGGATTTCTTTCTTTAAGTCTGAACAGTATTCCACTGTGTGGTTAGATCATGTTTCCTTTGTCCATTTGTCAGTGGACACTTGTGTTGCTTCCACCTCTTGGCCACTGTGAATAATGCTGCAGTGAACACGGCTGTGCAAATGTCTCTGAGATCCCGCTTCCAGGTCTTTTGGACATGTACCCAGAGGTCTCATTGCTGGGTGATAATGGTAATTGTATGTTTAGTGTTTTGAGGAATCACCATGCTGTCTTCCACAGCAGCCGCACCATTCCACGTTCCTGCCCGCAGTGCACACGGGCTCTAGTTTCTCCACCTACACCTGTCTTTTGGTTTTTGATAGTAGTTATCCTACTGGGTGGAAGAGGGCATCTCCCTGTGGTTTTGGTTTGCATTTCTGTCATGATGACACATGTTAGCACCTTTTCATATGTCTGTTGGCCAACTGTGCTTCTCATTGTAGAAATGTCTCTTCCTGTTCTTTGTCCATGTTACAGGTAGGCTGCCTGGGCTCCCTGCGTCTCCTGTGGGTCTCCTTTCCACTAAGCCGCTCAGTTTCTACTGTGCAGAGCTTCTCAGTTTGCTGTGACCTCCTTTGTCTAGTGTTGCTGTTGTTACTTGTGCTTAAATGTCCTTTTGATCACCTGAGATAAAGGCAGGTGTGACTGCATGAAGTTCATCACATTCATTCCAAAGGAATTGACACCATTAGTTAGCTAAGAATGTCTTGTCAAGAATGAACATAAACTGTTTGCTGAGAATTTTTGTTGATGTTTATTTTGACATAATGATAGACTTTTAGAAAGGCAACAATAGGTTACCATGAAATATTATGCATCATCCATTCACAGTCCCCAAGTCTCAGCATTTTATGTTATCTTTATCCTCCATCAGGACACAGAGGAGAGCCTGTTGTTTCCCTGGCTATCAGTTTTCATGCCTGCAATAACACATTACATAAACCAGATGGCTTATACAGTAGGGATTTATCTTCTTTCAGTTCTGGAGACCACAAGTCCAAACTCGAGGTGTGGGCAGGACCACGTTCCCTCCATAGGCTCCAGGGGAGGTTCCTTCTGGCTTCTTCTAGCTCCTGGGAGGTTCCAGGTGGCCCTGTGAGTGTGGCAACATCCCTCTCGTCTCTGCCTCTGTGTCCACATGGCTTCCCCTCTGTGTCAGGGTCTCTTCTCTTCTGACTCCTTGAAGGGCACCAGTCACTAGATTATTGGCCACCCTCATCCAGGACTACCTCATCTCAGATTTTGCAGTTAATCCTATCTGCAAATACCCTTTTCCCAAATAAGGTCCCATCACATGTTCTGGAGTAATATCCTTTTGGGGCCCCAGAAAATCACCCTTTAGTTTAGGAGATGACCAGGGTCCTATATCGACTAGCACTACCAGCAACTGTGTGGGATGGGGGTGGGGAAGAATGAGGACCCTGGCAGCGCCCTTCGATGGGAGTGATCAAGGCTGGGCTCAGTCAGAAAGTAACATTCTACCATGAGGCTCATGAAAACACTTATACTACCATTTCCCTCAGCAAAAGGGACCTAGTGCTGAGTCCAACGTTAGTTACCTCAGAAAGCATCTTCTGGAATCTTGCCATCAATAGCATCATGGCACCAATAATCACAGGTATAGAAGAACAAAGTGCTGGACAAAATGACAGCACTGTCACTTTAGGTTCAGCAAGATTAAAGCAGGAGTGTTTGAAGCAGGAAAGCATGGATAATTGAGAAAGTTGGTTGTCAAGGAAATGGAGCAGGACTGTCAAGGTTGTTAAGGAAACTTCTCAGAGCAGAAGGCAGGAACGGGGGAGCTGGCCTCCCTGTGGTCCTCCTAAAGGTGCCCCTACTTTTAAGCAACATTATCTGAATGATGATCAGAGAGTCATCTTTTCAGTGTGGGCTCTGGTTTCAGAACTGCAGGTTAAATCAAGCCTTATTTTCTGTTACAGTTGGAGACAGGTTTGCAAAGCACCTTTCTTTTTAGGGCCAAAGGCTGCTACTGCAACAGTGCATGGCCCCTTCAGGTTGGCTCCTGTCACTTAGCACCATGCACACAGACTCATCCACGTCTCTGCACGGGTTGGCGGTTCCTCCCTTTCTGTTGCTGAATAGTTTCCATTGCTTGTGTAGGAGAGGCAGAATAATATCCCCCGGCACTTCTCAGTTCCTGCCTGAGAGAGCTGCTCCTCCTGCCCAGAATTAAAGAATGCTCAACAGGAGAAAAACAGACAGAAATGTAATGACATGTGTACTCCCGTGTGCATCAGAGATGCCCAGGAACACTGAGTAGCTCCCCAAAATGACCCAAGTTAACATCTTAAATGCCATCTTCAGCTAAACACCAGAAAGGTGTTAGGGGTGGAGGGAAGTTAGTTACCTGGGAGGTTATCAGGCAAAGCAGAATAAACGCAAGTGCATTGTTGTCATGCAGATTTGAGCCCACGCCAAACTCCACTGATAGAAGTTTCTAGAGGTTTAGTTATCCTTCCACTCCTGGTACAGAGGGAGGTACCCTTACACATGTGGATTTCCTGCATAAATGCAAATGCTCATCATTAAAGGGCAACTTCTACTCAATTTTCAGAGTCTCCTCTGCTGTTTCTCAAAATTAATCATCCCAACATAATTCTATGCCAAAGAGGATATTTTGGGGTGGCATATTCTGCTCCCCTTCCCATGGATGTGCCCCAATTTTCTACTCCATTCATCTACTGAAGAACATCCTGATATGTGTAAGTTTTTAGCCATTATTAATTGAGACACTGTGAAATTGTATGGTGGTTTTTGTTGGGTGTGACATAGTTTTTCAAAGCAGTTGTCTAAATACTGGAGATGCAGATCTTGATCTTAAGGTGAGACTTATTTTTTTAATGGTAGAATGTTTTTTAGTGGTTCCTTTTTGTTTTATGGATTTTTGTATGTCTGGAGTACAAATCCTTTATCAACTATGCATTTTGCAAATGTTTTCTTCCAGTGTGTGTCTTGTGTTTGGATTCTCTGAACAAGGTCTTTTATAGTACAAATTTTAATTCTATAAAACCCGCATGATTAATCATTTTTCTTTTGTGGATAGGCTTTTGGTGGGTGTTAGAAGTCATCAGCAAGATTGTATAGATTTCCTTGGTTTTACCTAGAATTTTTATAATTTTGCACCCAAAATTTGTCTATGGAGAATTTGGAGTGAATTTTGGTGGAAGTTGTAAAGCCTGTGTCTGCCTTCATTTCATTCGTATGGTCTCCAACAAATTGGAGAAGACACAGGAAATTCGTGCCCATTGAGTTTGAATTTCCCAAGTTTTGTGGTTCATCAATTTAGCCACGAGGCGGCGCCACCTTCCCTGAGATGTGAGCGCGTGTCCTGCATCGCCCACCGTAGGCCTGCGCCTCTGCCGTCTTTGCGGACCTGTGCGGCGCATGCGCAGTTAGGCCCTGGGATTTCCTTCCTGGCACTGACTGGAGCCGGGATTCCTCCCGCCCTGCTGCGGCCCCGGGACGCCGCCGGCCGCGTCTGCAGTGACAGCTCGGTTTCCTGAGGAGCTGCGGGACGGAGAGGTAAGGAGAGGCTTCCCGTGTGCTGCCCGCCGAGCGCTCCTCTTCAGGGGCTGGGGAGGACGGGACTGCGGGGGGGAACTGGGTCTTTGCGGAGTTTGGGAGCGAGTCTGGTGCGGGTGAGTTCGCGGTGCGGGTGCGGCGAGCAGTGCTCTGTACAAGTTCGGGGCGCGGCGGGGCCGGGGCAGGCGCGTGGCGTCCAGCGCGACCCCGGGAACCCGTGTCTCCGCGCCGCCCGCCCCGCGCCCCATGCGGCGGGTGGATTGGCAGTACCTGCGGGACGCCCTCCGGGCTCCAGGCCTCCTTCCTAACGAGGCACTGAGACGGGAATGAGGGGGAGGGAACTTTGTTGCTGAATGGCCCGCTTACCGGGGCACAGGCCTTGCTTGCTGTGCGCCGAGCACATGGGACAGGTTCCCGGGAAGGGTCCCCGGGGTGGCGGCCGCCTGGGAGGCCCCCTTGGCGCAGCGCGGCCCTGACCTATCCTGGCTTCTCAAGGGCGGCCTCCACCCGCGGTCTGGGCCCCAGGGCTTTGTGAGCTGTCTCCTCAGGCAGAGCGGGTTTGGGAGATGGAGGGCGCCCTGTGTCGTCTTTCCACCCCCGCGTCTGCTTAGGCGCCATGCAGGGTCTCGGTTGCTGCAGCTCCGCAGTGTAGTGGGAGGTCTGGGCGCGATGCCTTGGCTCTGCTTTCTCAGGATGGCTGTGGGGATGGGGTCCTGTGTGGTTCCATTCAAGCTGTAGGGTGTTTACTTCTGTGAGAAGTGGATGGAATTTCGGTGAGGGTGGCATAGAGTCTGCACGTTGCTGTGGGCAGAGGGGACTTGTAATAACCTAGCTGTGGGGAAGTTGGGGTTCCTATGGCCAGGAACGGCACGGAACTTTAATCACCTGATGATGTAAACGGCCTGTTGCTAGGTTACCGCTACCGCTTCTACACTTTTAGGCAATAAACTATTACTGCAGCATATAGAGAGCTTGGCCCAGTGCTCTGGGCAGAGGCAGAGATGCTAGTACTCGATCTACAGCTGGGAGAACAAGCCAGGTAATGAACCATTTGACCCCAAAGAATGTTTTGCTGTCAATTTCTTTGGTCACATTGAATCCATAGCAAACTTGCCCCAGGGCTGGAACCCATTGGCAAGACACTAGCTCTTCTCGTTCACATCTGCAGTGTCCACAGTGTTCAGAGCTCAGGCCTCCTCACCCTTGGTTCAGTTTGTTCTTAGGTACTGTATTATTTATGATGCAGTTGTAAAGGGCATTGTTTTCTTAATCTCTCTTTCTAATGGTTGGTTATTAGTGAACAGAAGCAAATGATTTTTGTGTATTGATTTTGTATCCTGCAAGTTTCTTGAATTCCTTTTTAGTTCTAATAGGTGTTTGGTGGAGTGGTGTGGAAATTTGGAATTAAAAAATTCCACTCTTTCTACTCCAGGTCGTCCCAGCACCCAAGGCCCAGTGGCTACAAAGGAAGCCTCCCAGGTGCCTCCTAATCACACCTGAACCCCTGCAAGGTGAGTAGCGCCCCACTTCAGGTGCACTGGACTGGGAGGGCTTGGCCTCTGTGACGGGTGTGATGCCTGCTCTGCTTTTCTGGTCAGGACTGACTTGGTTGTTCCGCCAAGTAATTTACTTTCCATCAATTTCAAGCATACAGAAAACTTGCAGTGTCAGTACAAACATTCTTTACACAAATTCTCCAGCCTCCCACTTTAGTGCACCTGCTGCTTCACACATCCTCTTGGCCCCTACCCCAAACAGAGACACATTTCCAGGGAGCCATCATCTGACTCCAAATTAAGGACTTATTAGGGCCTCTGCATGATAATCCAGTGCACAGACCCACTGCAGCTGTCACCTCCCGCCCCGTCTGTGTGCACACATCTTTCCATTCTGATCCCATTTCCTTTTCCTGAAACTGTTCTGGAGACTTTACCTCAGTTGGGCTCTCCAGGACCTGACATGCGTGGGATCACATAATACTTGTCTGTGTGTTGCACTTCACTGAGCATAATGGCTTTAGGGTCCATCCATGCAGCAGGTGCCACGACTTCCTTGTTTACTCCACCGTGTAGAGACAACACTTTGTTCATCCATTTGTTTTCCTTTTTTTTTCTAATAGGTGTTTGGTGGAGTGATGTCGAAATTTGGGATTAAAAAATTCCACTCTTTCTACTCCAGGTCGTCCCAGCACCCAAGACCCAGTAGCTACAGAGGAAGCCTCCCAGGTATCTCCTAATCACACCTGAACTCCTGCAAGGTGAGTAGCGCCCAGGAGTGGACACCTGGGTCATCTCCACCCTTTGGCTGTTGTGAGTCTTGAAGCTGTGAACATGGGTGTGCAAATATCTTAAGTCCCTGCTTTCATATGTTTTAGGCAGATGTACTTGTTGAAATTTAATTGTTGATCATATGTTAATTTTATGTTTGAGTTTCTGAGGATGCCCTCCCCCCAGTACTGATTTCAAAGTGGCTGTGGACCATTTTTACTTATTTCATTATATGGCAAAATAATGCAGTTTATGGATCAACCCCATTTTGTCCATCCATTCACACCTTGATGGGCATTTGAGTTGTTTCTACCTTTTTGCTGTGGTGAGCAGTGCTGCCAAGAACTCTTGGGTTGGGTTCTGTTTGAAAAGCATTTTCATTTCTTTGGGTTATTTATCTAGGAGTGGGTGTTTTCCCACAATTAGGTAATTGTATTTTATCTTTATCAGGAAAAGCCAAACTGTTGTTCACAGGCTGCACGTTTTACATTTCCACAAGCAAAGTTTAGGGGTTTCAATTCCTCTACATCCTTGGCAACATATGATTTTCAGTTTTCCTGAGTGTGGCCATTGCCATGTGTGCAAGGGGAGTCATTGTGGTTTACTTTGCATTTTAATGGCGAGTAATGCTGTGTGATGTCTGTTCATGTGTTTGTTGAATGTGTGTATGTGTTACCTCAAGTCTTTCATCTGCTTTAAAAATTGAGGTGTTATCTTGTTGCCCTGTATGAGTTTGTGGTGTTTTTTTTGGATAACAGGTTCTTGTCAGATGTACTAGGCATAGATATTTTCTTCCATTCTGTTGTTTTTTTTCACATTCTGGTTGGTGACTTTTGATTCTGAAAAGTTTTTAATTTGGTGTAAGTCTAATTTATGCTTTCTTCTGTTGCTTGTCCTTTGGTGTCAGATCTGAGAAACCATGGCTAAATCCAAGGTCATGAATGTTTATCCTCATGTTTTCTTCTAGAGTCTCTAATTTTACCTATAATATAAGCCCTTTTTCTGTTTTGAGTTAATTTTTGTATGATATGAGTTAAGGGTTCAGTTTCATTGCTCTGCACATGGACAGCCATTTGCCCAGAACCGTTTGCTGAAAAGACCATTCTTTCCCTATTTAATGTTGTCCACCCTTGTCAGAAACCAATTGACTGTAGACGGTTGGGGTCACTTTTGGGCTTTCCCCTCAGTTCTGTTGATCTATACATACAGTTGACTCTTGAACAACATGGGGGTTTATGTAGCTGACATTCCACAGAGTCAGAGTCCACATAAAATATCTCACTCCCCCAAAACCTAAGTATTATCCTAAATCTCATTGCCTATTTTGACTGGAAGACCTACCAATAATACAGTCAATGAATACATATTTTGCACATTGTACATGTTTTGTGTTGTATTCTAACAGTAAGGTAAGCTAGAAAAAAGCAAATGTTTCAAAATGTTGTCTTAACTTTTCCAATAGATTTGTTGGAAAAAAATTTTTTTAAGTGGACCCGTGCAGTTCATACACCTGTTGTCCTAGGGTCAACTGTGTATCTTTATGCTAGTGTCACAGTGTTTACTGTTACATTGTACTAAGATTTGATTTTGTGAGGCCTGTGCCTCCAGCTTTGATTTTCTTTTGAAAGGTTCTTTTCAAGGGCTCTTTGGGGGGGGGTCCTTTGAAATTTCTTATGTGACAGGATCAGCTGCTGAATTTCTTCCAAAAAGGCTTTGGGAATTTTTATAGGAAATGCACTGAGTCTTTAGGTACCATTTGTGCCATTGCTATCATAGCTATATTAAGTCTTCCATCACCATGGAAGGACCTTACATTTATTAGGTTTTCTTTTGTTGTTTTATTATAAATGTTTTACAATTTTCAATGTACAAGACTTGCACCT
>JAQQAC010008866.1:0-22922 GCA_029783875.1 Phataginus tricuspis
AGGTGCAGCAGCCTCTGCAGGCACAAACGGTAGCCTTCTTTGCACGTAAGCATTTTCAATCTCTCTCTTTTCATGTCTGCAGTAGCTCTTCATTGCCTCATTTGGCCACCTGGGATGGTGCCACAGCGCCTATTAATATTGCCATACGTGGCAGTGTTGCACTCAAGTGCCACACTCGGTTGCCTGTGTGGGGCACAGAGCCTATTTTTAGTGTTTTACATCTATAATTATGTATGTTTCACTGCCTCTCAAATGCATATTTGCTGTGGGGAGAGGTTATGGTTATGTAATCTCGGTTGTTTTTGATAGGGCAAATGTGTTATACCAACCTGCTAAGTCTCATTCAGCCAGAGAAAACCATCCAACTCTTTCTTCCTCACTCAGACTCCCATGGAAGTAAATTCATGATATTTAAATACTGGTAAAGCAGGGTTACTGACAAATCAGAAAGGAAACAGCCATTCCGTCAGCTGGTGTTTATGGTGGGGATATTAGTTTAGCTCTTAAGGGCCAATTTGTTCTACAAATCAATTTGTGATTTTTACAAATTAACGTTCCCTTCAAGGAAACCAGTCAACTGGGTATAATGCTGGTCTTAACAAGATGGCATTAACTTTGCTGGTTCGTTTAGAGATGTGTATACTTGGCATATTGGCCAAGAAGCTTCTCCAAAGGCAGTTTCTATCCCAGAAGGAGGAGGAACCAGCAAAGTCAAGACTGGGTGGGTGAGCCCCACTGAGGGAGCTCTGGGGCTCGGGACTGGCAGGTGGAGCAGATGACCCGGGGAGGCCCCCACTCTGCCCGACCAGAGACTCTGGGCGGCATCCACAGAGTTTGGAGCTGCAGGGAGACTGGTGAGGGTCAAGGTAGCCAAGCAGGGGGCAACAGTAAGCAAGCAGATATGCGCCAGGGTGCCAGGCTTGGAGAAAGCACACAATCTTTTATCCATTCACTCACTTATTCATTCAACAAACATTGGCAGAGTACCACTCTGAACCAGGTAGTGTCTTAGTTACTAGGGAAACAAAAATTTCCTTAAGCATCAGCTTACTTACAACATATCTTTTTGTGCCTATGCATTAAAATATTCAAGTAGAAAACTTAGAAAATAGAGAAAAGTATGAAGAAGGAAACAAATCCCCTGGATTCTTATCTCTTAGACATAACCCTTGTTATTACTGGTATATATCTATCCTTATTATTTGTACATAATATATATTTTTAAATCTCAGAACTGGGATCCTATTATATGATATCAACTTTATTTTCACTTGGTTCTGTATAATGAGAAGTTTCTTCTATTTTTACCTCTTATGAATATGATTTTTAATGGATGTAAGGAATTCCATCTCAGGAAAACGCAGTGAATTATTTAACCAGCTATCAGTTGCTGGTCATAAATGTTGTCTCCAAATAAAGAATTTTGTATCCCCCTCAAATTGTCATTTATATGCCATGAAAACATGCTACCTAGTAGTTTCATGAAAAATGAAAAATATCTAAGTAAGAAGTGGAAGTCTTTCTTATTTGAGAATTGCATCAGTGAAAGTTATAGAGTTACAACAAATACTTCAGTTTCCTCTAATTTGTACCAAAAAGCTCAAACTTCTGTACTGCTAATGCATTATTTTTTTTAACTATTATTACTTGCAGAATGATAGTAACCAGAGTTGGTAAAAATGAAGAGAAACGAACACTTACATATTTCTGGTAAGAGTTCAAACTCCTATTGTGTTGAAAGATTTTTAAATGCTTAGACCCAGAATTTTACCTTCTAAGAATTTATGTTAAGGAATTAGTATTAGAGATGTGTACAAAGATTTATGAAAAACAATATTTATATCAGCATTATTTTTGTTCTTAATACACAGTAACTTCTAAAAACAGAAGCTATAATTACCAGTATCATCAATTCCTTTTCCAGCCCCATCTGGCTTTTAGAATAAGAATATTATAATTAATACATTTTTGCATTGTATGTCATCTCTTTCCAGAATTATTTTTTGACACTTGTATTATTTTATAATCATGTTAACTGCAATTATTGAAAAATTAACTCAAAGTTTTTTGGCTCTTTACTTGGCAATCTTCCTTTGATACTGCTTTTCCTCATATCTGAATTATTTATTTTGCTTCATTTTTCAGCCACCTGGAATATTTCTTTGACCATTTTGTTCCAAGAAAGTAATAGCATGGTGTATGTTCTGAGTCCTTCCACATAAGGCTGGCCGCATACAAGAATGGTAGTTTGGTTACATGTATATTTCTTAGTCCCCATGTCATCCTTGGAAAGCCTTTAGATTTTGGAAGGTTTTATTTTAAAATCTGCTAAGAAGTTTGGCCTGATTGAATTTTTTCCTTCCCTTTTTTTGAGGGAATTTCAGATTTTTTCCCTAAATAGTTACAGGATTAAAAAAAATTTTTGTCCTTGAAATTCAAGCATTTTACCCATGTATGTTTCAAAGAATGTTTAGAGGGCTGGCAGACCTTTCCCAAAGGGCCTTACTGCTTTGTGGGTCTTTCTTCCTCACTCAGACTCCCATGGAAGTAAATTCTGTCAAAACTATGCAATTCTGCTGCTGTAGCCCCAAAGCAGTTATAGTGAATATGTACATAAACAAGCTATGGCTGCATTCTCATAAAACTTTATTTACAAAAACAGATGAATGGCCCACAGGATGTTGTTTGCTGTGTATTCTAAAGGCACAACTCTTTCTTCAGCTCAGGGGAATTTTCCATCATATCTTCTATTAACTTTTCTCCTTCATTTGTTCCGTTATCACCATTTCAAATCTCTCCTACACAGATTTTGATCTCTCTTTCTCCTTCCTCTTTCTATCTTCCTCTTTCATCAATAGCTCCATTTATTTTCTCCTTTTCATTGACTTCTGGGAGAGTTCTTTTGAGCTCATTTCTTAATTCACATATTCAGTTTTCTGCTCTATTAAATCTGCTCTTTACTGCCTTAATGGCAATAGCACATTGCCACAATTATGTTTTTCACTGGGGAACTATCTTTATGAATTTCAGGTTTTTCCATTAAAAGAAGCAAAATCTAATCTTATGTGATATACACAAATGAGAGATTTTTTTTTCTTGTTTGTTGGTACAGTTTTATATCATGAGGGAATATTTGCTTGATTTCTCAGAGAAGCCCATTTTTATACATCTTAGAAACTTCTCATATGTCTGTTAAATTTTCTTTTATTCTATACAGTTTCAGAGGGAAAACTGTTTCCCCATTATTAGAAATTGAGAAAGATTCTGCTAGCATCCATATTTAAATATTTTACTCCCTGAAGGAAAAAGAACTTCCCCACCTATTCTATAGTTTTATTTTTTAGTTTGGGAGTTCAGTAGCCTGTGAGGCGCCGGAAGTGATCTCAGAGCTGGGATTGGGGGTGGTAAATGCCCAGCACAGAATATACTGCTTAGATGGCAGTTTCTTTTCACCCTGTGCTGGCCTCAGGTGGCTTCACCTTGTGGTGGGGTGAAGCCCCATATGGGGGGGAAGTTTACTGCTGCCCCAAATGTTTATTTTTCTGCTATGACTATCAGAACAAAATTACGTGCCAAATTCCCTTTTCTCACTGGCAGAACTGCTCTTACTCTGAGTCCCCTCAGCAATACCTGTTCTTTGCTTCACACACCATTTATGCCATGTAAGGCCAGGTGTGAATGGTACTGTTGGCTATTTCCCATGGGTGGCTGTGGGGCAATTCGTAAAGTCCTTGAATTTGCCCCATACCAACTGCTCTGTGAACCACCTTTGCTAATAACATGACTCCAACTTTAAGGGGTTTTTGAAACTCTTGAGAAATTCTACTTCTGACTGGATCCTCTCTGTGCCTGCATTAGACTACAGACTTCTTGATTCTTCTTTTTATTTTTCTTGATTCTTCCTGATTTTTTTATTTCAACCACCTTCCTTCTTCATCATATATACATATTTTTAATTCCTTCCTTCCTTCCTTCCTTCCTTCCTTCTTCCTTCCTTTTTTAAGTTTAGTCATAATGAGGTCTTGAGAGGAAGAGACACTAAACAGATAAACTCAAATTGCTATCTGGAAATGGAAGTCAGTTTGTTCTTGATTCCTTCTGACAACTTGAATTAACAATCTTGGAATTTTTTTCTCTTGCTTCTTGTGGTAACTTGATTTTATTGGAAGACACCTGTGGTTCCCCTTTTGTTGAGTGGTTCTGTCTTCTCATATGTCCTGTGGTTTTTCCTTGTTTACTTTTCTGTTGATCCATCATTAAGAGTCCCACCGAAGATGGTGTGGGTCCCTGTCTGAATCATTCAGGCCTGGATGAGAGGAGAAAGAAATGGATTAAACATAATGGAGTTTTATTTTGCTAGCTCAAAGATCTGGAAGCTGAAGGAAAAGGGAGGTAGAAATGGATTGGGTAAGAAAGTCAGAGCTGGAGGTAGCTGTAGCAAGAAGTTTTGAAACTGCTCAAGAATTCCTTTTCTGGGCTTGGTATTTGTATCAGAGGTCTTTCTATTGCACATGACACCAAGTCCAACTCAGACTGGTTGAGTGAGGAAGGGAAATCAAGGGGTGGTTCCGGTTTCAAGCAAAGGTGGATTCAGAGTACAAACAATGTCCTTGAGAATCCAGTTCCTTTCCATCACATTGTTCTGCCTTCTGCTAGGTTACCTTCATTCCCAAGTTCATATGGTAGACCCTGGAACTTCTGGGTGGTAAAGTAGCTGCAATAGCTCCGGCCTCATGTCCCTGCATTCAATTCCAGCAACACAGAGCTAGAGTCTTTCCCTTGGCTCCCACTCAACTTTTTCAAATAACAGCTATATTGAGATGTAATTCCTACACCATACAGTTTCATCCATTTAAAGTGGAAACTTCAGTGGTTTTAGTATATTCACAGAATTGTGTAACCATCAACACAATTTTAGAACATTTTTGTCATCTCAAAAAGAAGCCTGTACCCACTAGCAGCCACTCCTTACTCCTCATTCCTCCATTCCCTAGACCTAAGCAACTCCTTACCAACTTTCTGTCTGTATGGATTTACTCATTCTGGACATTTCATATAAATGGAATCGTATAATATGTGGTCCTCTCTAACTGGCTTCTTTCATTTAGCATAATGTTTTCAAGGCTCATTCACATTGTAGCATGTATCAGTACTTCATTTCTTTTTGTGAACAGCACTCTATTGTATGGATGTACCACATTTTTAATCCATTCATCAGTTGAAAGACATTTGGGCTGTTTCCACCTTTTGGCTACTATAATGCTACTATGAACATGCATGTACATTATGTGGACATTTGGTTTCATTTATTTAGGAGCAAAATTGCTGGGTTACATAGTAAGCCTATATTTAACCTTCTGAGGATCTGCTACACTGTTTCCCAAAGCAGCTGTTCCATTCTACAATCCCATCAACAGTGTAGGAGCATTCCATGTTCCCCATATCCTTACCAATCTTTGTTATTATCCATCTTTTTCGTTATATCCATCCTAGTGGTGTGAAGTGGCATCACATTGTGGACTGTCACTCAAGTTTTCGAGCCATTTTGATTGGACCACCATGGGTGATGTGACCCTTCCTAAACCAATCACTGTGGCCAGGTCTTTTTGGTGCTGGGTTGGCTAGAACCATTTGGTCATGAACTCCACCCAGGAAATCCACTTAACACCTTGTGGACTCAGAATGGAAGAAGAATTGATTCCAAGTTTAAAATCAGAGTCATTACTAAGATCAGAGTTGCTAGATGCTGGGAAACTGGAAAATGAATGTCTACTGAAACTCATCAGCCAGGAGTTTGTCGGGCAGTGCCCTGATCCAGGTCCCGTGTGCTGTGGGCAACCCTCTCACTGTGCCCTTGGGACTGTAGGCACTTCCTCACAGCACTGAAAGCTGGTACTCCAGTCCAGTCCCATCTCCAGTTCCCTGACAGAGCTGTGGGTGACCTTCTGTAAGGACCTTTTGAAACTCTTCTCAAGCAGATGACTCCTATACATCCTGAGAATTGTGGATCCAAAACTTTGGTCTGGTCTAACCACTGTGTATCTAGTATTCTTCCAATCTTCTGGCTTATACACAACACCCTTCTCTAATACCCAGTACTGACATAAGTATGTTCCTATTTTTGTATAAGGTTGGTCATTGCTTTGGGAACATGGGAAGATAGAGACAGTTAGACATGTGTACTTAAGTTGTTGTCTTTTTGCACTAGGGAAATAACTCCAGCTTATGGAGTTACTTGGAAACAGCTGTGCCCCAAACAATCTATTTCAAGACTGGGTTAGGAATGATGCTACTTCCAAACACAGTGTTTCCCACTGGACTTTCCCCACAGGGTCAATAATATAATAAAATTCATCCATCACTTAATGAAGGCTTATTATGTGATGGGAAATGTGTATGCTCTTTTCATGCATTACTTCATTTCATCATCATCAAAGCCCCATGGGTGGATGATACTATTTTCATATTTAAGATTAGCCAACTGAGGCTCAGAGAGGTTAATGACTTGCCAGAAGTCACGCAGTAAGTCACAATAAGTCACACTCAGCTCTAGGGATAGCTGAGTGTCACTGCCTGTCACCATGATCCTCCCATCACCTCCCCCAACCACAGTCTCCCACCAAGCCCCACAGAGCTCCTCACAGACATCTGAAGCCCACGCTTTACTCTGCCCCTTCCTGATCTGGCCATTGTCATTGCTGGCCTTGCCTGCTGAAATAATCTACTTTTTGGCTCCCTCACCCATCTTGCCCCTTCCAATGCATCCAATTCTCTGCTTTCTAGATCTTTCTAGGCAGCTTAAACTTTCTACAGGGCACCACTGGTTGTGTAGCTCTCCTGATTCAAAACCTTTGAAAGCAGAGAGTTCATAACCCCTTAGTGCAGGACCACTGTGGGCCCCTGGGATGCAGTCTCTCTTGCTCTCCCCTCATGCACCCGACCCTGATACTAGCATGGCCATTTGCAATTCCCTCGGTGCACCATGCTTCTACTTGCTTCTGTGCCATAGCATACATTGTCACTTTGTCCTCTTACCTCTCCCCCCACTCCTTACCCTTCACCAAGTTCACCTGCTGATTCTTCTCAACTTTCACGGCCAAATCTACCTGGCAGCCTGTAAAAGGAGCCCCTCTTGGGTCCCACTACTTCCACGGCCCTGGGGCTTTAGGCAGGGAGCCTACTCCTTGCAGCCTGGAGTCACACCAATCAACCTGGTCACCCTACTTACCAGATGTCCTCAGGGTCACAGGAGAGAAACCACCATGGCCATCTGGTCAACGTTAAGTCCTTTTTCGAACAGAGAGAAAGCTCAGGCTATTTTCTCTGTGATCCAGCTCATTTTCTCTGGGCTGCTTCAGCAACACAGTACCTATGGGACCCTGGGTTGGTCACCACAGTTTTTCCATCTGCAAATAGGAAAAGAACACATCTCCAAATAATCTCCAAGTCTCTTTGCCCTATAAATTTCAGGATTTCACATATTATAAACCAAGCTAAGCATGACCTCATGTTTTCCCATCTCAATTCTTCTGCTTCTGTCTCTGTGTCTCTCTCTTTCCACATCACTCCCCATTGCATCATTTGGGTACCTCCAAGGTGCAGCCTGCTCCCAGAGAGCTGTCTGAACTATAAGGAAGGGTTCTACTTCTGTTGTACCTGACTCTCGGGGTCTGCAACCTGGTAGGTGGTGGGTCTTAGCAGCAGGTCCCCAGCATGCTGTGTGTTCTACTTGAGGAGGAATAAAAGGCCAAGCTGCAGGATGGATAAACAAACTCATACATTTGCTACCAAAAAAAAAAAAAAAGAGGACAGAAAGAATGAAAAGATATTGATTATGTGGCATTGAAGTGCCTGGGGCTTTAACAGACATTCGAAATTGGACGCCTTGGTCAAAATCAATAGTAGGTTTTATGTCTCTGACCTAAAAAGTACCAGCACCATGTGATTTAAATACAGACAGCTATGGGTATATCTCCCAACATCTGGCATTCTTTCCTCAGGTCCCTCTGACACATGCTCACTTTTCTGCAGCTATTTTCCCTTTTTGTCAGAAGATGACAGAGGATAAATACAAGGAAATTAGGGAATGTAGAATCAACTGTTTCTGATACCATTACTTTGAATGATAACCTCACAGAGCAGTGCTGAATGGCTGGGACTGAACTGATAAGGGGAAGCAGATGGGGTGTGGTTCTGAGGTTGGAAATGAAGGAGAAATGGGTTGAGTGCCCCCTCTGGGCCTGGGACTGTGCTAGGTGTGAACAGGTTCTCCTCTGTCTCTGTAATAGCTCTGGGGGAGGGGGCCACCCAGTTTACAGAAGAAGAAAGTGAGGGCTTCCTTGATTGAATGGGAGTTTGTTGCAGCCCTGGGGATGGGCCAGATGATTTCTAAGGGGACATAACAAGAATTTCCATAAATGCATGCATGCATGTACACACACACACACACACACACACTTCTCACTGGCATGGGAACAAACAGAAACAGAACAATGTCACCGTTATGGCTATGGGCTCTGGCAGCCTGAGCTTCAGTCTTGGCTCCACCAGTTCCTAGCTGTGACTTTGAGCCAGTTACCTAGCTTTCCTGTGTGTGCCTCAGTTTCTGCATATGTAAAATGGGGATAATATTTAGCAGTAATATCTACACTTGAGGTTCTTAGGACGATTACAGGGGTAATACAGGTAAGGTTCCGCACATAACAAGCATTCGACTGTTGTCAGCTAACTTTAGTAACTAGCAGATGATCAGGCCCAGTGCAGAATGTAGCCGTCCCAGATCGCCAGAACACAGGTCTACATGTCAGTTTCGATAGAGACGCTGCTTTGGTTTGGCTGAGGTGGGTCAGTACCCACCCCTATGTTCCAGGCACATGCATATGAGGTGCGGCTTGGCTCCAGCCTCCCACCCACAGGTTCCTACCTGGTGCTCCAGCCTCCCTCCACGCCACCCAGCTCCGTGTCAGGCAGTGCCTCCGGGGTCCCGCTGGGAGCCCCCTAACAGAGTGAAGCTGCAGCCTTCCTAGTGCCCGGGCTCCCACAGCCCCCACAGGGACAGTCCCCACCCCCTCTACACCTTCTTTGTTTATAGGCACATGTGCATTTGTTGGGCAGAGTTGTACAAAGTTCTTTCCCTTAATTTTGTGGCAGGATAAGACGGCTAATCTGTTTTGACATGCTATCTAAACGGCGCTCAGATCAGTATACGGAAGAAGTCATCCATAAGTCATGTCTTTTATACACATGTACTGGTGTGTACAAGAGAAAGAGTTATATTGGCTGTGAGAGGCTGAATAATAATAGCCGTTATTTGGTGAATTCAGGGTCCCCACATTCACTCCACATATCAAATCCTCTTTCAATGAGGCCAGTTCCATCAGCTGTCAGATTGTATTAAATATATCCCTCAGACCTACTGACCAGCTGACAGGAGAGAAACTCAAAACCATACACCCACCATTAGCATCATAAAATGTGAAATCAGCTGGAAGGAATGATAACAGAACTGAAAACAGAAGAGATGAAAATCTGCAATGCCCTTCTGTGCTCCTAAATAGAAACTCCAAGAGTTACAAACACACCCATAAAATACCGAGGTAAAAAAAAACAAAACAAAGGTCATCCTGTTGTATGCTTCATAACATATAATGGTTCTTTTACCTTTTGTTAAGGTGAGATTTGCATAAATGTTTCATGAGGTCAATACAATGCATAAACCGAAATGTTTATTAGGCACATCTGTGCTGTTTTCCCAGATAATGCACTGTTTCTCCCAAGTCAATGAAATATAACCTATCATAAGTTTGGGTTGTTAAAATACTTGTGCAAGGGCTGTGATCATATTTTACACTTTTGCAAATGCTCTGGTCCTATCAGAATCTCTTAATTAGTTAAGAGTAGACAATAGCTGGCACCCTAAGAGAAGGTGGAGAGGTTCCCTTAGAGACAGAGCATTGGGCCAATTAAGGATTTGGGTTCTGTAAAGAGAAGAAAAAATTTCTGTGTGTTGACTACATCTGCTTCACCATTTCTTTGGTGTAACTTTCTAAGCTTGAATTTTTTGCTAGATACTCACTTAATGCTCAAGAAAAAAAATTAGATCTGCACTTAAAATCTACTGAGAAGCTGAGAGTGGGTCAAAATGCCCAATGGCTTTGTGTAGCTATAATCCTATCATGATATTGGTTCCATATGGGGCTCTTTAAAGCAAAAAAACAAAAAAAGTTATGAGACCAATAATTTTTAATGAAACTTGGCTTAGCTCACAAGCAGGTCTAACAGATGAAACAACAGTCCAAGCTGGAAACATGACTTTCCTTCTTCCTGGCAGGGATGAAAGAAAGCATCGTTTCAATTAAAGACCCTAATGGAGATGTGTTTTGTATTATCAGTTTTATGCAACTAGGGATTTAAGCATTACCTCTTTCACCACATGCCTCCAAACAAGTCCCTTCTTTCTCTAATGGGTGTGTCAGGCCATTTGAAAGTGGGAACCATCATGCTCTGGCATTGTGAGCTGAATTTTTGATGGAGATTTTTAGCAGAATGTTTGTATTACTCAGCTTGGGCTGCCATAAGCGAATAGCACAGACTGGGTGGCTTACGCAGGAGGAATTTACCTCTCGTGGTTCTGGAGGCTGGACGTCCCAGATCTAGGGCCAGGCCAGCTCAGTCCCCTGGTGGCGGCCTGCTTCCTGACTCGTCACATGGAGGCGAGGAGACAGAAAGAGAGGAAAAGGGCACGCTCTCTGGTGTCTTATCTCCTATGAGCACTGATCCCATCCTGAGGGCCTCAGCAGCATGACCAGACCCAGTGGGCTCCCAAAGGGCCCACCACTACATACCATCACCTCAGTAGTTCGGGCCTCAACATAGGAATTCGAAGGGGACTCAATTCAGTCCAAAGCAATACTGTTGACAGCTCGTGTCTCCCTCAGACTTTGGAAAGATTTTAGGTACAGAGAGTCTTCAGAAAATGAAGATGATGTTCTCTTGTGATCTCTTTCTCCATACACACATAATCACTTTAACAGGAGGTTTCTGAACCTTCGCGCTATTCACATTTTGGACTGGATCATTTTTGTTGAAGGGGGCTGCCCTGTGCGTCATGGTATGCTAGTAGCACCCCTGGCCCCTAGCACCCCTCTCCCAGTTGCAATAACCAACTGTGCCTCCAGATACTGCAAATGTCCTCGTGGGGAAGACAGCCGGGAAGCAAGATCGCCACCCCCCCCACCCCCGCTGCCTTGTGAATCACTGTTTTTAGTGTTTTCCGATCTTTGAACATCTGTTTACTGCCATATCTGGTCTCCTCTGTAGGATTATTTGCTTAAGGACAAAGGTGACTTTTCACTTGGGTATCATCTAACTCAGCTCATATCTAATGGTCCAGCTCTATCTGTGCTGGGACTCCCCACGCATTAGAACACAGAGGAAAGAGGTTGTAATAAGTGGTGAGGGCTACCTGTATAGCCACAGAATGAAAGGAATCCCAGGGGGAGCCTCTGGTCCAGCCTCCTGCCTTCAACAGGACCCAGAGGCCCGAGGAGAGCCCATCCTGCTGTCACGGGGCCAAGGTGGGGAAGTAGGGTCCCCCCGGTAACTTCCCTTCTCACTGTTTCTCAAGTAACTCTGCTCTATGCTCTCCAGCACTCTTACTGCTATTTGAAGTTGTCTTCCTTATTTCTGTGTTTACATTTGCCCTTATTTTTAATAGACTGTCTAAGAATGCAAACTCCATCTGGGCAAGGTCTTCACTTGCCTTAAGCAGCAGTGTAGTGATTTAGCCAAACTTGGTGGTCTTAGTATCAGGCTGCTGGCGTTGAAATCCAAGGTGTGTGTTTATTAGCGTTGTTGACCTTGAGCAATCATTTCTCCTCACTGAGCCTCAGTTTCTTCCTCTGCCATTATAAGTAAATAAGACCAGCTCCTGCCTGATGGGACTAAATGAAATGTTTATCGCATCATGTGTGCTCAATAAATATAAGCATTGCTGTTCACCACTGTAAGTATACCACCCAGCGCATTCCCCGGCACAGGAAGAAATACAGTAAATATTAGTAAAATGAATGAATGAATGAATGAACAAATTCTCTTGGGTCTGTTGCTGATTTTGAATTCTTCCTATTGCAGTTGATAATTTGCTATCTATCCAATCCCCTTTTTAATTTTCACTAAACCTTGGAAGCAAAAAATGTTTCTAAGCAAGGAATTATAGTAGTCACATGTAGATAAAAGGTCCAGACCTGGGAATAATATGCCCCCATTAATTTTTCATGGTAACATTTCCAAATTCTTTGCAAGGACTCCATTGTTCTGAAACTCAACTTTGGACTGACCCAGACATACTGGTGGATGTGTGGGACTTATCAATGCCCCAAACCAGACCCAGGTTGGAGAGGGTCGGTGGCAAGTGGAGCAAGTGGCATGGGGAGGAAGTGCAGCTCTGGGCGGAGAGGCCAGGCTGCCAGTGCCATGGCATCCACTCAGCCTCCTCCCGCACCCAAGTGGTAAATCACCATTTGGAAGAAATGTGCTCAGTCAGAGAAGAAAAAGAGATGTAATTATGTCATTCATAATGAATTCTGGAGGAAACAAAGAATTTAAGGAGAAAAACTCAGGAGACGACCAGAGAGCCAAAGCCTCCCGGATCATCTGAGCTGCCCTGGAGAAGACGCATAGCTGATCAAACATTTGTGTTGCTCACCAGGGGCCCGCCCAGCCCTTGAGAATGCTCGCCAGGAAGCAGGAAAACTCAGGAGCCCCCCACAAACACAGTACGACTTTTATTAAATAAATTACACGCTCCTCTCAGCTTCCACCAGCATCAATAATATCAACTTTTAGACAAACGGTTCTCTCTGGGGAACGGGTTCTGAGATGCGCTCCTAATCTTCTTTCTTTGAAGAATCCAAGGGCTTAAAGGCATGTGTCAATATCTGGGGCCTCTGGCCTTTGTAGGAGGGGGTGTGAGAGGGTCCTGCTGTGGAGGGGAGCAAGACCACCAGCATCCACACCCGCCTCTCAGGCTGACTGTTCTCATGCAGCCGGTGTCTAGGGTACTCCTCATCTCCACCTGCCCACATTGGGGTAAGGATTTCCTGAGGACCCTGGTGTCCTCAGTTCTTGCACAGGCCATGTTCATGGGTCTTCGCTCTCAAGAATCCGAACACAGGAGTTCTGGATAGTAAGCATGGACCTTGGACTGAAATTTCTGAAAATTTCTAAAAGATCAATTATGGCCTCTGTTATACCATAAGACATGGATCATAGACCATAACCACAACATGATTAATGAAAGCCCTTAAAAATTAAAATGAGAAACATATTTACTAATACCTCTCTGGATTCTCTTCACCAGCATTTCCCAAGTGTGTGGACAGGACTAACAGCCAGCACTCAGAACTGTATACAGCATACAGCAGGCTCCGCGCTAAACTAACTCCACAGGCTGCGTCATAGGCGTTCTTCACACCAGCCCCCTGAGATAGGTATTATTATTCTCATTTTATTGGATCCAGACCTTATATTTTGAACCTATGAGCTATTAAGTTTTTGTGGTCCAGTGAGTTTGTAAAACTCAGAGTTCACCAAGATTAACAGGTTTTGTTACAATAGGAATTCTCGGCCTTTCAATATACTCATATGCATTAGAAATCTCCAAGAGGGAGAATAGAACATACAGGCTTTCCCAAACATACTTTATGATGGAATGCTTTTTCCTCCAGTGCATGTCCAAGGATTATTGTTCTATAGGACCAGGAAGATTGTGCTTCTAACCTTCTAGACACAGGGTCACTGCTCTGTGGATTAGACATGAGGCTACAAACCTGATCACTAAATACTTGCTTTTGTAAATAACTCATGGTATATCTACAAACCACTTTCAAAATTGTAATTATCAGAATTGAAAACTCAACCGACAGCCATGCTTGTGACATGCCAGATACAAAAAAAACCATAGGAACGCTTTGGCAGAACTTTTCAATGGTTATGAAAGCTCTCACCTCCCCCTCCATTTTGCCTTCAAAACAATTTCCTAACCTACAGGATTTTCTCCTGTGCTCAGAAGAGATTCTGCTAACAATCATTATTACACTCCTACCCTAAAGCACAGGTCAGCAAATTATAGCCTACAGACTAAACCTGACCTGCCACTTATTTTTGTAAATAAAGTTTTATTGGAACACAGCCCTGCCCATCCATTTACATATCATCTTTGGCTGCTTTCATGCTACAACAGCGGAGTTGAAGAGCTGTGACAGAGACCATCTGGCCTGTAAAGCTTAAAATACTTACTATTCGACACTTTACCGAAAAAGTGTGCTGACCCCTGTCCTAACAGCTGCCTGACTACAATGGTTATAGAGTCTGGCTACAAGGCAAAACTTCTCCAGTAGGGCAGCCACTGCCTAAAATACTGTGTGTTCACCACCATGACTTGTCCACTCTTTAAGTTCAGAAATCCTATGTGATAAATGTTTTGTCCAATGGGAGAAGGGAGAAGATACCAGCATTCACTGAGCTGTGGTTATGTATCTGGAAAGGTGCATATGTTGTCTTGTTTGCAACAGTCTGGAGAAGCAAGCATGACCCCATTTTATGGAGAAGAAAACAAATCCAAAGAGGTGAAGTCATCTGAACAAGGTTACAGAGTCAAGAACTTGCATCTCACAATCCAACTCAAGGGTGGGTGCTGATTCCATGGGCCTGGTTAAGAATGCAGGCTCCAGAGTTACCTGGCCTAGATCGGAATCCTAGCTCTGTCATGGACTACACTGTGACTCGGGCTAGTGACTTCACTTGGGAAGTGGGAAGGAAGCGACCTCTTTCCTCTCAGGGTAGTTACGAGGACTAAATGAACGAATTCATGTAAAAGTCTTAGAATGATGCTTGCCACAGTAAGGTGACTGAACAAATGCTATTTGTTACCGTTTGATGGGGAAGGACAGGGAAGGATCTAGGATAACATCTCAGTTTCTGCTCGAACAAGCTAGCATGGCATGTTTGTCTTTTCATATATAGAACGAACCCCTTGAGCCAGAGTAGATTTTCCTGTGGTTTCTGTAACCCCCTGAGGGTCTTGGATAACATGTTCCATCAAAGTTTACCAGCTAGTTGAAGGCAGAATTGCAGGAAGAGTCCTGTCAGGGAAGTAAAATCTTGAGCTCTGAAAGTTGTTGACAGAATGCGCCGATGTGAGGAGCTTGCATGTGTACTTTAACTTCCGAGGACTGGGCCTTTGTCTGACGTTTCTGTTATCTACCATCCCACACTTAGTGCCTTAAAACAATAATTGTTCACCATCTCTCAAGACTCTGCGGGCTGATGGAGCTCAGCTGGGTGGTTCTTCTGCTTCAAGTGTTGTTGACTGGAGCTGGGCAGTCATTCTGGAACAGCCGACATGCTCTCTCACACAGGTGGTAGCTGGTGCTGGCCACAGCTGGGAGCCCCTGTGGGCTACTCACACCAGCACCTGGGCTCACCTCCTTGCGGCCTCTGCCCTTGGCTCAGAAGTCTCAGAATGCAGTCATGGGGCTCCACAAGGAGAAGAGGATAACTGTTATCTCAAGATCTGCCCTTGGAAGTCCGAGAAGGACATTTCCTCTGCATCCCCTGGTCAAAACACATCACAGGGCAGCCCAGATTCAAAGGGAAAAGAAATAGATCGCTTTTCAGTGGGAGAAATGGCGAAGCATTTGTGGCCATCTTTCATCCATCATGCCCGAACTCCCTGGACCTCTGCCTCAACTCATCGTGATTCTGTCCGCCTCAACAGCCAAGCCCCAAGGGTCAGTGGACAACCCAGTATTTGGCTAATGCAGTCTGTTCAGTGAGGCTGGCAGCAAGGAGCCCCCCCTCCCCGTCCACAACCTTTCAGTGAGCTTCCTGAAGCAACGCCCAGGTTGCTCTCGCTTCTGCTCCGTCAGGTCTTCCTCCTCTATACCTAAATAATTTCCACTTGCCCTTCACATTTCAGTTTGAAGACACCTCCTCCAGGAAGTATTCCCTACTTTACACCCACCCCACTAGCTCTGTGCTCCCATGACATTGTGCCTTAACCTTCCCTCCCCTCACCACCCAATCGCTGCGTCTTTCCACCTGGGTCACCACTAACAGCTCACATATTGCTCTTCTCCATTAGACAGAGGGTTGGTTTGTTGGTTTTTTGGTTGGGGGTGTAGAGACTGTGTCTTAGTCTCCATTGCATCCTCAGAGCCTCACATGGTGCCAGTCATCACTATGAAATCTTCCCACTCACTGTTTCCTGTCCTCCAGCTCCCAGAACCTGAACCACCATAAATGCTCAAGTTTGGGGATTAGAAGGAGGAAGGCCAAGAAAAGGCCAGGAGGAGAAGCTCAGCTCAAGGTGGCCGGTGGCACAGACAGCCTTGCTGAGACAAGAACGCTGGTATCATACACTCAAGGCCAGGCACATGCACTGTCCCCATGGCTTCCAAGCTCTAGTAAGGACTTAAACCTCCATAAATGTTTTATTCACAGTCAAGCACACCGTGCCCCCTGGCATGGCTCAGAGATTCTCACTGGGAAAGAAAGGAGGGCCCGTTGAGAAGGCCGCATCTCTGGGCTTTCCTGAGAAGTACTCTTCCAAAGCAAACACATGTGTGTTTGTCAGACAGGTTCAGAAAAAAGAAATCAGTGGGGAAGTAGTGAATCCAACAATCCCCCAGTCCCTAACGCCTCTCCAGAGGCATCTGGGCCTGACACCTAGTCAGGTCTGCCCTCCCACCCAGGCAATGACTGGCCTCTGAGCTGGGGCGCCTAGGGAGGCCTCTGTGGTCTCTCTACTGGAAATGTTACCTCGTCTGGTCTGTAACTCCAGGGTAGAGGGTAGTGAGCGTTCATTCATAATAAGCAGCACCTTGCTGAGCAGGGGCTTCCCTCCACCCCCACATTCCAGGCTGTACAGACTCACCCCCTGCAGGATAGGTTTCAAAGCAGCCCCTTGCAGGCCTTCTCTCTGGGATTTAAACAGAACTGCTGCGTCTTGCCCTCCTCCATTTCTTCTTCCTAAAAGCAACATGGCACATCCCCAGCTCAGAACATCAGCCCCTTACTTCTTCTATACAAATCCAGTTGTGCTTTTCCTGCACCTTTGCTTCTGAGACACCAGAGCAGAGGAGAAGAAAGTCTGAACTCTAGCTCCGGGGCAGAAAAGCAATGCTGATGTCTTTCCGAGCTTCCTGGGCACGGCGCTCACACGCCAACGCTTGTCACACGCAAATGAACGTGCCGTTCCCAACATGATGAATTTCACATCAGTCCTGCTGACTTGGGCTCACAAATTGCCCAATGGCGTTTTCTTTGTTAAGCTTCACTGTGATCATCACACTTTTTGTTGAACTGACAGTAGAAATATTCTGCTGCTGATGACCCAAGTGCAGCCCCGTGCCTGACTGCCCTGATCTTTCACGGTGGGTGTATGCACAGGCGGCACTGGGCAGGCCCCCAGCACCCTGGTCCCTGAAACTGACCCCTGCACAGGGCTCCCCAGGACTGCCGTGATGCACAACTCCAAGTAGGAGCCATTCACACTGAGCTCCTCTCCCAGGCTCCCTGAAAATGAGGAGGGCATATGCTGCGCCCTGTACACCATGGCCCTGGGCAGCCCCATTCTGAATCTGGGGATTTTGATGGGCAAGAGGCAGAGGACTGAGTGAGTCTGTTTATTGAAAGCGGTGGCAACAGGGGTGAGGCCCAGGAGAAGCATGGCCCTGCTCACAGCCCTGTTCTAGGTTGTGCTTTCTAGATGCTGTGCTGTCCGCCCCCCTGCCTAAGCCCTCTGATGGAGGCATCTTTAATTTTAGCTGGCAAGTCCAGATGTCAAATGATACCTGGGGAAAGAGGGGCAGCCTGGATACCACTGACCGACTGGAATGCAGCCTGGGATTGATGTGGGTAAGAGGAGACCCTGTGGAAGATGGGGGTGCCTTCCCTGGAGGGACACGGAAAGAACGAATCACAGGGAGGTCTCCTCACCCCCAATTTGCACACTCGCTCTTAGCAAGAAACTCTTATCAGCTGAAGAATTCAGCCAGCCGGTCAGGGTCGCATACCACACGGTGGCTGGGCCTGGCTCGGCTGTCTAGCCCTGAACAGGCTGGTCTTTGTTCCTGTATGACTGGGGTTGCTGCTTGTGGATGGAGCATCCAGGATGGGTGCAAGCAGGGTTTTTTTTAAAGGTATGGAAATTGTATCTCCTATCTTGGGCCTTGGGAAAATGAACTGAAGAAGGAAGCCTGATGTT
This sequence comes from Phataginus tricuspis, assembly GCA_029783875.1. NCBI lineage: Eukaryota > Metazoa > Chordata > Mammalia > Pholidota > Manidae > Phataginus > Phataginus tricuspis. Next base: position 18,269 of record JAQQAC010008866.1, read on the forward strand.
AAAGGGACAGGTGGAGTGGTTTTCATTGCCGGTAACTCTTCTTCTCTAAAGTGACTCTGTGAGTTCATGTGTCTTCCTATTGTTGCAGGAACCACCAAGGGTGTTGAATAGTGAGTTTAATTTTTTCAGACTCTGTTCACCTTACCCTAATGTCTCATTCCCTAAGGCCTTAGAAGCCTAAAGTCTTGGAGCTTGAATAATCCTTATAGGTCATCCATCCATCCACCTATCCACTCACCCACCTACCCACTCATCTACCCACCTACTCATCTACCTGTCCACCCATCCATCCACCCACTCACTTATCCCTCCCTCCCTCCATCCAGCCAGCCAGCCAGCCAGCCATTCATCTATCTATCCATCTATCCACAAAGCTTTTACTGAGCATTTACCATGTGTCACCCATTGGTGAACAAGGGCGCTTTCATGGAACCAACATGCTATTGGGAAAGATGGATAGTATGCAAATAAATTAACAAAATGAATACCAGATTGTGGTAAGTGCCCAGAAAGAGAGACTAAGGAGATGTGAGAGAATAAACGTGGACACTGGGATGATCAGGAAAGGCCTCTCCAAGAACGTTAAAGCTGAAAACTGAAAACTTATTGACAAACCATACCAAAAATGGGAGAAGAGCACCCCAGGCATAGAAAACAGCAGGCGTAGGTGAAGGCTCTGAGGTGGGCATAAGCTTGGCAAGTGTGAAGGGCAGAAAGGCCAGCATGGCTGAGCAGAGTGAACTTTGCAAAAACCACTTGTTCACATGAAATATTGCATAAAATCTAACATAAAATAAACCAAAGCAGAGGGATTCAGACAAAGCCAGTTTAAAACCACTGATAGGATTCAACTGCTGGCAGAAGCTCAGATCTCTCTGTAACATTTGTTGGGATGCTTTGGGGATGCTAAATCACTTCTGCCCAAATCAGCCAAATTCATGGGCACCTGAAGAGTCTACATGTCTCAAGGGGGGGTGGGTGCTGAAACAGGCGGGGGTCACATCCTCCCGGACAAAAAGCCTGCATATATACGGAAGGGTTGATACCCTGTTGGCCAAATCACGCTGTGGTTTCCCCCTCCTGGCCGCTGCAGGCTTATCCCAGCTGGTTCTTGCTGAGCAACATACAGGACGTATTTCAGACCAGGAGACTTTGAAGTATGTGTTCTCTTAAGGCTTAACAATGTCAAGCTTCATAAGCCAAGAACTGGCTTGCTAGCTTCCTACTTTAAATTGCTCATAATTTGAAACATGCAAACATTTCCACTTTATCAAGCAGGGCTACTAAACATATTATTGCTGGAACCTGCATGTTTTATGGTCTCCATACAGCCAGGGAGCTGAGTTTTATTAAAATAGACTGTTAAGAGGCTCAACTCATTATGGAATCTTCCAGGCCCCAGAATGAAAGAGATTTGTTTATTCTAAGGGCAGGAAAAAAAGGGTTGGGATGAGGGTGGGGATGAGTGTGCGCGTGTGTGTGTGTGTGCGTGTGTGTGTGTGTGTGCATGGATACATGCATGAGTGTATGGTGAGGGGAGAGGTGGAAAAAAAGCAGAGACCACCAACAGTCTTGGCCCTGCCCCTCAATGCCCCTCCCACCCCACTTCTGTTTCAGCGGCCTGTCCAAAGCCCAGCATTTGTTTGTAGGGCTATGAATCTGTTACTTGTGGCAGAGTTGGGGTCTGGCTGCAAGACAATTGGGATTTAGCAAAGAAAGGCTATTCTTCACTCGGAAAAAAAAGGCTGAGGGCTCCACTGAGGGCAAGCCCATCAAGAACATTCACAATGAGATCTGACAAACATCCATGCACTGTGCACAGTTTTTAAATGGATGTTGGTGGTGCAAACACAGACCTGGCTACATCTGTCCTTTTCACGCACTCCTGGGTTGGGGGCAGTATTTGATGATTTAAGGATAAGACCATTTAATGCAATCATTCCTATATATTTGGGTCACCTTCTTTGCAGAACAGAGAAAGTGAGATGCTTTGAGCATGCTGCCCCCATATCAGTTGCTATGCTCTTCCCCATGCTAGCCTTGCAGAGCAGAGAGGCCCTGAGACTACATGGCCTGGTGCAAAGGGACCCTCGCCTCCCAGCTGAGTCTGCAGATACACTCTAGCCCACAATTCCATCTGGCAGCAATTGCATGAAAGACCCAAGTGAGACCAGCAACAGAACTGCCCATCTCAACCCAGTCACCCATAGAAACAAGAAAGACGATAAATAGTTGTTGCTGTTTCATGTCACTGAGGTGTTTGTGTTGGGTGAATAAGTAGCAACAAATACCCAAAACACCACACTTTGCTCCCTTCCTTCTCTTTGGGGTTTTGGGAAAAGCAGCAGTTCTCCCCGAGCTGACAAAGATATCTCCCAGCTATCATGATCATGATGACAAGGACAATATGGTAGCTGCCATTTATTGAACATCTAGAATACACCAGGCACCACTGCTGACTGTTTCATAGATTATGTTACCAAAGATATGCTCAATTAGTGTCCCCACTTTACAGATGAGGAAACTGAGGCTCAGGGTCTGATTCCAGAGCCCACGTCTTTGATTCCTATGCAGCGCCAGCACCACAGTCTTGGCTCCCTGGCCCGGATGCCCTGTGGCACCACGGCTGTCAGCATGAGGCCCTGCACACACTAAGTGCTCATACTGTTAGCTGGCACAAGGTGTGCCAGCGCCCCCTCTGGAGCCACCTGCACTTACGGTGCTGTCACCCGGTGGCCAGGAACTGTGCTGGATTCTAGGAATGTCCTCTGAGCTTGGCCTGAGAGCCACGGCCCTTCCATACCGAGAGGCTTCAGCAGCCCGTGTCCAGGCCTCCTGGAATTGCCCGTGATCCCCCTTAATCCCTGCAGCATGGTGCCCAATGCAGGGGCTGAGCTTCTGTATAAGCAACCAGTGTTTATGCATTAGGTTTATGAGTGAATTATATTTGGATAAGCGAGAGATGGGTGAATGAATGGATGGACTATGGATGGGTGGACGGACAGATGAATGGAGGCATAAACAAACAAATCACATTCTGATGCACATACGTTTTCAGAATCCCTTGTATCTTTACAGTGGTTTTCATTTTACTAGAAGTGCCTTTCTCACCAATCTATGCTTTTTATTTGGCCTGGGTACAAGGCAAAGTGGACTGGGGAGTAAGATCTGGCCATGGAGGTCGGAAAGGTGTTAACAAGCTATAAATGACCTTCCCAGCCTATTCAGGCATAAGTAATGCCTCCAAATTGCCTACAGTCAAAACTGCCAATTCCAAGCTGATTGCGATGAATCAGGCTCCCCCTATACGCAATAATGTGATCAATTTCTCATTTCGCTGAATAAATAAGCTGGAAGATGGGGAACTGTCTCTGACCCACTGTTAACCTTCTGCCTCATTATTCATATCAGACCTATGACATGCATGTAAGAAATCCCTGGTTCAATTTTAGCTAATTATTTCTTAGGACTGAAGGCTCCGTGAAGTGTTACTGATGGTACAAGTGCCCAGGGACCCCCGGGTGGAGAAAATCAGACCGAGAAAGCCTTTGTCTAGAAGGAGTGAGGCCGGGAGCAGCTGCCTTTTCTTTCCCTGGCCCTAAGCTGACGATGGCGTGTTCATGCACTTGTGTATGTGCATTTGCCTCCAAGTGTGATGGATGCCCCAGTAATTTATGACATCTTTGACTATTGTTAACATACAGCTTTTTATTGTACTTAGCAAAGATCACCATCCCAGATCAATTCTTTCATTGCGAATAAATCCTGCCATAGTCTTTTCCCCCTACCCCACACAGTGTCACCCTGGTATGGACACTGAAGGACCAGAGTTTTGGGAACCATGAAAAATTTTTGCTTAATTGTCTGACCACCTCTGGAGAGATTTCTGGGAAAGCTGTAGAAGTAGGTGTGTGTGTGCTGGGAGGGATGAAGCCCATGTGGAGAACTTGCAGGTGCTGCCCACAGAGACACTGGGGGCTCCTGGGCTGGTGGAGGGACATGATAAAAGCCATTTTTGGTGCATTTGTGTTTTCTTTACAGAACAGACTTTCACCTAGTTGGCATCTTGCCTTTAGAAAGATCTGGTCGTTCCTTGTTTTCATAATTCCTGAGAATTTCCCCTAAGCACTCACTTGAGGAGACCCACTAAATCAGCCTGTCCATCCATTTCATTCAACATAGTTTTTGAGCATGGGTAATGCTCTGGGCTGGGCTGCAAAGGTGCAATGAAAGAGGAAAAGCGTTGTGAGGTGCAGTCTTGCCCTTAGGGAGCTTTCAGTCCAGTGTGGAGACAGTTAATACTCACAATGTCATTGTGATGAAGGGCAAGTTCAGGAAAATTCATGGGTGCAGGGGGCCCAGAGGAGGAGGTAGATTTGGGGGGGTCTGAGAAGCTTCCTGTCAGTAATCCCGGAGGATGCAAAGCTGTGGTACAGGGAAGAGATATGGAAAGGGGGCAGGATGGTGGGAAGGAGAATGCCCTGCTAGGAGAAGCAGCTTGTGAGATATCTCAGAGGTAAGAGGGAGCAGGGTAGGCTGCAGGACAGTTTGATTACAAAGAGGTGTAAGAAAGGCCAAAGAAGTGAGTGGCATCAACTCACAGAGTGGCACACACGCCCAGCCCCACATGGGCCCAGCGCCGCCCTCACCTGTG
>JAQQAC010008867.1:0-22903 GCA_029783875.1 Phataginus tricuspis
CACAGGTGAGGGCGGCGCTGGGCCCATGTGGGGCTGGGCGTGTGTGCCACTCTGTGAGTTGATGCCACTCACTTCTTTGGCCTTTCTTACACCTCTTTGTAATCAAACTGTCCTGCAGCCTACCCTGCTCCCTCTTACCTCTGAGATATCTCACAAGCTGCTTCTCCTAGCAGGGCATTCTCCTTCCCACCATCCTGCCCCCTTTCCATATCTCTTCCCTGTACCACAGCTTTGCATCCTCCGGGATTACTGACAGGAAGCTTCTCAGACCCCCCCAAATCTACCTCCTCCTCTGGGCCCCCTGCACCCATGAATTTTCCTGAACTTGCCCTTCATCACAATGACATTGTGAGTATTAACTGTCTCCACACTGGACTGAAAGCTCCCTAAGGGCAAGACTGCACCTCACAACGCTTTTCCTCTTTCATTGCACCTTTGCAGCCCAGCCCAGAGCATTACCCATGCTCAAAAACTATGTTGAATGAAATGGATGGACAGGCTGATTTAGTGGGTCTCCTCAAGTGAGTGCTTAGGGGAAATTCTCAGGAATTATGAAAACAAGGAACGACCAGATCTTTCTAAAGGCAAGATGCCAACTAGGTGAAAGTCTGTTCTGTAAAGAAAACACAAATGCACCAAAAATGGCTTTTATCATGTCCCTCCACCAGCCCAGGAGCCCCCAGTGTCTCTGTGGGCAGCACCTGCAAGTTCTCCACATGGGCTTCATCCCTCCCAGCACACACACACCTACTTCTACAGCTTTCCCAGAAATCTCTCCAGAGGTGGTCAGACAATTAAGCAAAAATTTTTCATGGTTCCCAAAACTCTGGTCCTTCAGTGTCCATACCAGGGTGACACTGTGTGGGGTAGGGGGAAAAGACTATGGCAGGATTTATTCGCAATGAAAGAATTGATCTGGGATGGTGATCTTTGCTAAGTACAATAAAAAGCTGTATGTTAACAATAGTCAAAGATGTCATAAATTACTGGGGCATCCATCACACTTGGAGGCAAATGCACATACACAAGTGCATGAACACGCCATCGTCAGCTTAGGGCCAGGGAAAGAAAAGGCAGCTGCTCCCGGCCTCACTCCTTCTAGACAAAGGCTTTCTCGGTCTGATTTTCTCCACCCGGGGGTCCCTGGGCACTTGTACCATCAGTAACACTTCACGGAGCCTTCAGTCCTAAGAAATAATTAGCTAAAATTGAACCAGGGATTTCTTACATGCATGTCATAGGTCTGATATGAATAATGAGGCAGAAGGTTAACAGTGGGTCAGAGACAGTTCCCCATCTTCCAGCTTATTTATTCAGCGAAATGAGAAATTGATCACATTATTGCGTATAGGGGGAGCCTGATTCATCGCAATCAGCTTGGAATTGGCAGTTTTGACTGTAGGCAATTTGGAGGCATTACTTATGCCTGAATAGGCTGGGAAGGTCATTTATAGCTTGTTAACACCTTTCCGACCTCCATGGCCAGATCTTACTCCCCAGTCCACTTTGCCTTGTACCCAGGCCAAATAAAAAGCATAGATTGGTGAGAAAGGCACTTCTAGTAAAATGAAAACCACTGTAAAGATACAAGGGATTCTGAAAACGTATGTGCATCAGAATGTGATTTGTTTGTTTATGCCTCCATTCATCTGTCCGTCCACCCATCCATAGTCCATCCATTCATTCACCCATCTCTCGCTTATCCAAATATAATTCACTCATAAACCTAATGCATAAACACTGGTTGCTTATACAGAAGCTCAGCCCCTGCATTGGGCACCATGCTGCAGGGATTAAGGGGGATCACGGGCAATTCCAGGAGGCCTGGACACGGGCTGCTGAAGCCTCTCGGTATGGAAGGGCCGTGGCTCTCAGGCCAAGCTCAGAGGACATTCCTAGAATCCAGCACAGTTCCTGGCCACCGGGTGACAGCACCGTAAGTGCAGGTGGCTCCAGAGGGGGCGCTGGCACACCTTGTGCCAGCTAACAGTATGAGCACTTAGTGTGTGCAGGGCCTCATGCTGACAGCCGTGGTGCCACAGGGCATCCGGGCCAGGGAGCCAAGACTGTGGTGCTGGCGCTGCATAGGAATCAAAGACGTGGGCTCTGGAATCAGACCCTGAGCCTCAGTTTCCTCATCTGTAAAGTGGGGACACTAATTGAGCATATCTTTGGTAACATAATCTATGAAACAGTCAGCAGTGGTGCCTGGTGTATTCTAGATGTTCAATAAATGGCAGCTACCATATTGTCCTTGTCATCATGATCATGATAGCTGGGAGATATCTTTGTCAGCTCGGGGAGAACTGCTGCTTTTCCCAAAACCCCAAAGAGAAGGAAGGGAGCAAAGTGTGGTGTTTTGGGTATTTGTTGCTACTTATTCACCCAACACAAACACCTCAGTGACATGAAACAGCAACAACTATTTATCGTCTTTCTTGTTTCTATGGGTGACTGGGTTGAGATGGGCAGTTCTGTTGCTGGTCTCACTTGGGTCTTTCATGCAATTGCTGCCAGATGGAATTGTGGGCTAGAGTGTATCTGCAGACTCAGCTGGGAGGCGAGGGTCCCTTTGCACCAGGCCATGTAGTCTCAGGGCCTCTCTGCTCTGCAAGGCTAGCATGGGGAAGAGCATAGCAACTGATATGGGGGCAGCATGCTCAAAGCATCTCACTTTCTCTGTTCTGCAAAGAAGGTGACCCAAATATATAGGAATGATTGCATTAAATGGTCTTATCCTTAAATCATCAAATACTGCCCCCAACCCAGGAGTGCGTGAAAAGGACAGATGTAGCCAGGTCTGTGTTTGCACCACCAACATCCATTTAAAAACTGTGCACAGTGCATGGATGTTTGTCAGATCTCATTGTGAATGTTCTTGATGGGCTTGCCCTCAGTGGAGCCCTCAGCCTTTTTTTTCCGAGTGAAGAATAGCCTTTCTTTGCTAAATCCCAATTGTCTTGCAGCCAGACCCCAACTCTGCCACAAGTAACAGATTCATAGCCCTACAAACAAATGCTGGGCTTTGGACAGGCCGCTGAAACAGAAGTGGGGTGGGAGGGGCATTGAGGGGCAGGGCCAAGACTGTTGGTGGTCTCTGCTTTTTTTCCACCTCTCCCCTCACCATACACTCATGCATGTATCCATGCACACACACACACACACGCACACACACACACACGCGCACACTCATCCCCACCCTCATCCCAACCCTTTTTTTCCTGCCCTTAGAATAAACAAATCTCTTTCATTCTGGGGCCTGGAAGATTCCATAATGAGTTGAGCCTCTTAACAGTCTATTTTAATAAAACTCAGCTCCCTGGCTGTATGGAGACCATAAAACATGCAGGTTCCAGCAATAATATGTTTAGTAGCCCTGCTTGATAAAGTGGAAATGTTTGCATGTTTCAAATTATGAGCAATTTAAAGTAGGAAGCTAGCAAGCCAGTTCTTGGCTTATGAAGCTTGACATTGTTAAGCCTTAAGAGAACACATACTTCAAAGTCTCCTGGTCTGAAATACGTCCTGTATGTTGCTCAGCAAGAACCAGCTGGGATAAGCCTGCAGCGGCCAGGAGGGGGAAACCACAGCGTGATTTGGCCAACAGGGTATCAACCCTTCCGTATATATGCAGGCTTTTTGTCCGGGAGGATGTGACCCCCGCCTGTTTCAGCACCCACCCCCCCTTGAGACATGTAGACTCTTCAGGTGCCCATGAATTTGGCTGATTTGGGCAGAAGTGATTTAGCATCCCCAAAGCATCCCAACAAATGTTACAGAGAGATCTGAGCTTCTGCCAGCAGTTGAATCCTATCAGTGGTTTTAAACTGGCTTTGTCTGAATCCCTCTGCTTTGGTTTATTTTATGTTAGATTTTATGCAATATTTCATGTGAACAAGTGGTTTTTGCAAAGTTCACTCTGCTCAGCCATGCTGGCCTTTCTGCCCTTCACACTTGCCAAGCTTATGCCCACCTCAGAGCCTTCACCTACGCCTGCTGTTTTCTATGCCTGGGGTGCTCTTCTCCCATTTTTGGTATGGTTTGTCAATAAGTTTTCAGTTTTCAGCTTTAACGTTCTTGGAGAGGCCTTTCCTGATCATCCCAGTGTCCACGTTTATTCTCTCACATCTCCTTAGTCTCTCTTTCTGGGCACTTACCACAATCTGGTATTCATTTTGTTAATTTATTTGCATACTATCCATCTTTCCCAATAGCATGTTGGTTCCATGAAAGCGCCCTTGTTCACCAATGGGTGACACATGGTAAATGCTCAGTAAAAGCTTTGTGGATAGATGGATAGATAGATGAATGGCTGGCTGGCTGGCTGGCTGGATGGAGGGAGGGAGGGATAAGTGAGTGGGTGGATGGATGGGTGGACAGGTAGATGAGTAGGTGGGTAGATGAGTGGGTAGGTGGGTGAGTGGATAGGTGGATGGATGGATGACCTATAAGGATTATTCAAGCTCCAAGACTTTAGGCTTCTAAGGCCTTAGGGAATGAGACATTAGGGTAAGGTGAACAGAGTCTGAAAAAATTAAACTCACTATTCAACACCCTTGGTGGTTCCTGCAACAATAGGAAGACACATGAACTCACAGAGTCACTTTAGAGAAGAAGAGTTACCGGCAATGAAAACCACTCCACCTGTCCCTTTAACATCAGGCTTCCTTCTTCAGTTCATTTTCCCAAGGCCCAAGATAGGAGATACAATTTCCATACCTTTAAAAAAAACCCTGCTTGCACCCATCCTGGATGCTCCATCCACAAGCAGCAACCCCAGTCATACAGGAACAAAGACCAGCCTGTTCAGGGCTAGACAGCCGAGCCAGGCCCAGCCACCGTGTGGTATGCGACCCTGACCGGCTGGCTGAATTCTTCAGCTGATAAGAGTTTCTTGCTAAGAGCGAGTGTGCAAATTGGGGGTGAGGAGACCTCCCTGTGATTCGTTCTTTCCGTGTCCCTCCAGGGAAGGCACCCCCATCTTCCACAGGGTCTCCTCTTACCCACATCAATCCCAGGCTGCATTCCAGTCGGTCAGTGGTATCCAGGCTGCCCCTCTTTCCCCAGGTATCATTTGACATCTGGACTTGCCAGCTAAAATTAAAGATGCCTCCATCAGAGGGCTTAGGCAGGGGGGCGGACAGCACAGCATCTAGAAAGCACAACCTAGAACAGGGCTGTGAGCAGGGCCATGCTTCTCCTGGGCCTCACCCCTGTTGCCACCGCTTTCAATAAACAGACTCACTCAGTCCTCTGCCTCTTGCCCATCAAAATCCCCAGATTCAGAATGGGGCTGCCCAGGGCCATGGTGTACAGGGCGCAGCATATGCCCTCCTCATTTTCAGGGAGCCTGGGAGAGGAGCTCAGTGTGAATGGCTCCTACTTGGAGTTGTGCATCACGGCAGTCCTGGGGAGCCCTGTGCAGGGGTCAGTTTCAGGGACCAGGGTGCTGGGGGCCTGCCCAGTGCCGCCTGTGCATACACCCACCGTGAAAGATCAGGGCAGTCAGGCACGGGGCTGCACTTGGGTCATCAGCAGCAGAATATTTCTACTGTCAGTTCAACAAAAAGTGTGATGATCACAGTGAAGCTTAACAAAGAAAACGCCATTGGGCAATTTGTGAGCCCAAGTCAGCAGGACTGATGTGAAATTCATCATGTTGGGAACGGCACGTTCATTTGCGTGTGACAAGCGTTGGCGTGTGAGCGCCGTGCCCAGGAAGCTCGGAAAGACATCAGCATTGCTTTTCTGCCCCGGAGCTAGAGTTCAGACTTTCTTCTCCTCTGCTCTGGTGTCTCAGAAGCAAAGGTGCAGGAAAAGCACAACTGGATTTGTATAGAAGAAGTAAGGGGCTGATGTTCTGAGCTGGGGATGTGCCATGTTGCTTTTAGGAAGAAGAAATGGAGGAGGGCAAGACGCAGCAGTTCTGTTTAAATCCCAGAGAGAAGGCCTGCAAGGGGCTGCTTTGAAACCTATCCTGCAGGGGGTGAGTCTGTACAGCCTGGAATGTGGGGGTGGAGGGAAGCCCCTGCTCAGCAAGGTGCTGCTTATTATGAATGAACGCTCACTACCCTCTACCCTGGAGTTACAGACCAGACGAGGTAACATTTCCAGTAGAGAGACCACAGAGGCCTCCCTAGGCGCCCCAGCTCAGAGGCCAGTCATTGCCTGGGTGGGAGGGCAGACCTGACTAGGTGTCAGGCCCAGATGCCTCTGGAGAGGCGTTAGGGACTGGGGGATTGTTGGATTCACTACTTCCCCACTGATTTCTTTTTTCTGAACCTGTCTGACAAACACACATGTGTTTGCTTTGGAAGAGTACTTCTCAGGAAAGCCCAGAGATGCGGCCTTCTCAACGGGCCCTCCTTTCTTTCCCAGTGAGAATCTCTGAGCCATGCCAGGGGGCACGGTGTGCTTGACTGTGAATAAAACATTTATGGAGGTTTAAGTCCTTACTAGAGCTTGGAAGCCATGGGGACAGTGCATGTGCCTGGCCTTGAGTGTATGATACCAGCGTTCTTGTCTCAGCAAGGCTGTCTGTGCCACCGGCCACCTTGAGCTGAGCTTCTCCTCCTGGCCTTTTCTTGGCCTTCCTCCTTCTAATCCCCAAACTTGAGCATTTATGGTGGTTCAGGTTCTGGGAGCTGGAGGACAGGAAACAGTGAGTGGGAAGATTTCATAGTGATGACTGGCACCATGTGAGGCTCTGAGGATGCAATGGAGACTAAGACACAGTCTCTACACCCCCAACCAAAAAACCAACAAACCAACCCTCTGTCTAATGGAGAAGAGCAATATGTGAGCTGTTAGTGGTGACCCAGGTGGAAAGACGCAGCGATTGGGTGGTGAGGGGAGGGAAGGTTAAGGCACAATGTCATGGGAGCACAGAGCTAGTGGGGTGGGTGTAAAGTAGGGAATACTTCCTGGAGGAGGTGTCTTCAAACTGAAATGTGAAGGGCAAGTGGAAATTATTTAGGTATAGAGGAGGAAGACCTGACGGAGCAGAAGCGAGAGCAACCTGGGCGTTGCTTCAGGAAGCTCACTGAAAGGTTGTGGACGGGGAGGGGGGGCTCCTTGCTGCCAGCCTCACTGAACAGACTGCATTAGCCAAATACTGGGTTGTCCACTGACCCTTGGGGCTTGGCTGTTGAGGCGGACAGAATCACGATGAGTTGAGGCAGAGGTCCAGGGAGTTCGGGCATGATGGATGAAAGATGGCCACAAATGCTTCGCCATTTCTCCCACTGAAAAGCGATCTATTTCTTTTCCCTTTGAATCTGGGCTGCCCTGTGATGTGTTTTGACCAGGGGATGCAGAGGAAATGTCCTTCTCGGACTTCCAAGGGCAGATCTTGAGATAACAGTTATCCTCTTCTCCTTGTGGAGCCCCATGACTGCATTCTGAGACTTCTGAGCCAAGGGCAGAGGCCGCAAGGAGGTGAGCCCAGGTGCTGGTGTGAGTAGCCCACAGGGGCTCCCAGCTGTGGCCAGCACCAGCTACCACCTGTGTGAGAGAGCATGTCGGCTGTTCCAGAATGACTGCCCAGCTCCAGTCAACAACACTTGAAGCAGAAGAACCACCCAGCTGAGCTCCATCAGCCCGCAGAGTCTTGAGAGATGGTGAACAATTATTGTTTTAAGGCACTAAGTGTGGGATGGTAGATAACAGAAACGTCAGACAAAGGCCCAGTCCTCGGAAGTTAAAGTACACATGCAAGCTCCTCACATCGGCGCATTCTGTCAACAACTTTCAGAGCTCAAGATTTTACTTCCCTGACAGGACTCTTCCTGCAATTCTGCCTTCAACTAGCTGGTAAACTTTGATGGAACATGTTATCCAAGACCCTCAGGGGGTTACAGAAACCACAGGAAAATCTACTCTGGCTCAAGGGGTTCGTTCTATATATGAAAAGACAAACATGCCATGCTAGCTTGTTCGAGCAGAAACTGAGATGTTATCCTAGATCCTTCCCTGTCCTTCCCCATCAAACGGTAACAAATAGCATTTGTTCAGTCACCTTACTGTGGCAAGCATCATTCTAAGACTTTTACATGAATTCGTTCATTTAGTCCTCGTAACTACCCTGAGAGGAAAGAGGTCGCTTCCTTCCCACTTCCCAAGTGAAGTCACTAGCCCGAGTCACAGTGTAGTCCATGACAGAGCTAGGATTCCGATCTAGGCCAGGTAACTCTGGAGCCTGCATTCTTAACCAGGCCCATGGAATCAGCACCCACCCTTGAGTTGGATTGTGAGATGCAAGTTCTTGACTCTGTAACCTTGTTCAGATGACTTCACCTCTTTGGATTTGTTTTCTTCTCCATAAAATGGGGTCATGCTTGCTTCTCCAGACTGTTGCAAACAAGACAACATATGCACCTTTCCAGATACATAACCACAGCTCAGTGAATGCTGGTATCTTCTCCCTTCTCCCATTGGACAAAACATTTATCACATAGGATTTCTGAACTTAAAGAGTGGACAAGTCATGGTGGTGAACACACAGTATTTTAGGCAGTGGCTGCCCTACTGGAGAAGTTTTGCCTTGTAGCCAGACTCTATAACCATTGTAGTCAGGCAGCTGTTAGGACAGGGGTCAGCACACTTTTTCGGTAAAGTGTCGAATAGTAAGTATTTTAAGCTTTACAGGCCAGATGGTCTCTGTCACAGCTCTTCAACTCCGCTGTTGTAGCATGAAAGCAGCCAAAGATGATATGTAAATGGATGGGCAGGGCTGTGTTCCAATAAAACTTTATTTACAAAAATAAGTGGCAGGTCAGGTTTAGTCTGTAGGCTATAATTTGCTGACCTGTGCTTTAGGGTAGGAGTGTAATAATGATTGTTAGCAGAATCTCTTCTGAGCACAGGAGAAAATCCTGTAGGTTAGGAAATTGTTTTGAAGGCAAAATGGAGGGGGAGGTGAGAGCTTTCATAACCATTGAAAAGTTCTGCCAAAGCGTTCCTATGGTTTTTTTGTATCTGGCATGTCACAAGCATGGCTGTCGGTTGAGTTTTCAATTCTGATAATTACAATTTTGAAAGTGGTTTGTAGATATACCATGAGTTATTTACAAAAGCAAGTATTTAGTGATCAGGTTTGTAGCCTCATGTCTAATCCACAGAGCAGTGACCCTGTGTCTAGAAGGTTAGAAGCACAATCTTCCTGGTCCTATAGAACAATAATCCTTGGACATGCACTGGAGGAAAAAGCATTCCATCATAAAGTATGTTTGGGAAAGCCTGTATGTTCTATTCTCCCTCTTGGAGATTTCTAATGCATATGAGTATATTGAAAGGCCGAGAATTCCTATTGTAACAAAACCTGTTAATCTTGGTGAACTCTGAGTTTTACAAACTCACTGGACCACAAAAACTTAATAGCTCATAGGTTCAAAATATAAGGTCTGGATCCAATAAAATGAGAATAATAATACCTATCTCAGGGGGCTGGTGTGAAGAACGCCTATGACGCAGCCTGTGGAGTTAGTTTAGCGCGGAGCCTGCTGTATGCTGTATACAGTTCTGAGTGCTGGCTGTTAGTCCTGTCCACACACTTGGGAAATGCTGGTGAAGAGAATCCAGAGAGGTATTAGTAAATATGTTTCTCATTTTAATTTTTAAGGGCTTTCATTAATCATGTTGTGGTTATGGTCTATGATCCATGTCTTATGGTATAACAGAGGCCATAATTGATCTTTTAGAAATTTTCAGAAATTTCAGTCCAAGGTCCATGCTTACTATCCAGAACTCCTGTGTTCGGATTCTTGAGAGCGAAGACCCATGAACATGGCCTGTGCAAGAACTGAGGACACCAGGGTCCTCAGGAAATCCTTACCCCAATGTGGGCAGGTGGAGATGAGGAGTACCCTAGACACCGGCTGCATGAGAACAGTCAGCCTGAGAGGCGGGTGTGGATGCTGGTGGTCTTGCTCCCCTCCACAGCAGGACCCTCTCACACCCCCTCCTACAAAGGCCAGAGGCCCCAGATATTGACACATGCCTTTAAGCCCTTGGATTCTTCAAAGAAAGAAGATTAGGAGCGCATCTCAGAACCCGTTCCCCAGAGAGAACCGTTTGTCTAAAAGTTGATATTATTGATGCTGGTGGAAGCTGAGAGGAGCGTGTAATTTATTTAATAAAAGTCGTACTGTGTTTGTGGGGGGCTCCTGAGTTTTCCTGCTTCCTGGCGAGCATTCTCAAGGGCTGGGCGGGCCCCTGGTGAGCAACACAAATGTTTGATCAGCTATGCGTCTTCTCCAGGGCAGCTCAGATGATCCGGGAGGCTTTGGCTCTCTGGTCGTCTCCTGAGTTTTTCTCCTTAAATTCTTTGTTTCCTCCAGAATTCATTATGAATGACATAATTACATCTCTTTTTCTTCTCTGACTGAGCACATTTCTTCCAAATGGTGATTTACCACTTGGGTGCGGGAGGAGGCTGAGTGGATGCCATGGCACTGGCAGCCTGGCCTCTCCGCCCAGAGCTGCACTTCCTCCCCATGCCACTTGCTCCACTTGCCACCGACCCTCTCCAACCTGGGTCTGGTTTGGGGCATTGATAAGTCCCACACATCCACCAGTATGTCTGGGTCAGTCCAAAGTTGAGTTTCAGAACAATGGAGTCCTTGCAAAGAATTTGGAAATGTTACCATGAAAAATTAATGGGGGCATATTATTCCCAGGTCTGGACCTTTTATCTACATGTGACTACTATAATTCCTTGCTTAGAAACATTTTTTGCTTCCAAGGTTTAGTGAAAATTAAAAAGGGGATTGGATAGATAGCAAATTATCAACTGCAATAGGAAGAATTCAAAATCAGCAACAGACCCAAGAGAATTTGTTCATTCATTCATTCATTCATTTTACTAATATTTACTGTATTTCTTCCTGTGCCGGGGAATGCGCTGGGTGGTATACTTACAGTGGTGAACAGCAATGCTTATATTTATTGAGCACACATGATGCGATAAACATTTCATTTAGTCCCATCAGGCAGGAGCTGGTCTTATTTACTTATAATGGCAGAGGAAGAAACTGAGGCTCAGTGAGGAGAAATGATTGCTCAAGGTCAACAACGCTAATAAACACACACCTTGGATTTCAACGCCAGCAGCCTGATACTAAGACCACCAAGTTTGGCTAAATCACTACACTGCTGCTTAAGGCAAGTGAAGACCTTGCCCAGATGGAGTTTGCATTCTTAGACAGTCTATTAAAAATAAGGGCAAATGTAAACACAGAAATAAGGAAGACAACTTCAAATAGCAGTAAGAGTGCTGGAGAGCATAGAGCAGAGTTACTTGAGAAACAGTGAGAAGGGAAGTTACCGGGGGGACCCTACTTCCCCACCTTGGCCCCGTGACAGCAGGATGGGCTCTCCTCGGGCCTCTGGGTCCTGTTGAAGGCAGGAGGCTGGACCAGAGGCTCCCCCTGGGATTCCTTTCATTCTGTGGCTATACAGGTAGCCCTCACCACTTATTACAACCTCTTTCCTCTGTGTTCTAATGCGTGGGGAGTCCCAGCACAGATAGAGCTGGACCATTAGATATGAGCTGAGTTAGATGATACCCAAGTGAAAAGTCACCTTTGTCCTTAAGCAAATAATCCTACAGAGGAGACCAGATATGGCAGTAAACAGATGTTCAAAGATCGGAAAACACTAAAAACAGTGATTCACAAGGCAGCGGGGGTGGGGGGGGTGGCGATCTTGCTTCCCGGCTGTCTTCCCCACGAGGACATTTGCAGTATCTGGAGGCACAGTTGGTTATTGCAACTGGGAGAGGGGTGCTAGGGGCCAGGGGTGCTACTAGCATACCATGACGCACAGGGCAGCCCCCTTCAACAAAAATGATCCAGTCCAAAATGTGAATAGCGCGAAGGTTCAGAAACCTCCTGTTAAAGTGATTATGTGTGTATGGAGAAAGAGATCACAAGAGAACATCATCTTCATTTTCTGAAGACTCTCTGTACCTAAAATCTTTCCAAAGTCTGAGGGAGACAAGAGCTGTCAACAGTATTGCTTTGGACTGAATTGAGTCCCCTTCGAATTCCTATGTTGAGGCCCGAACTACTGAGGTGATGGTATGTAGTGGTGGGCCCTTTGGGAGCCCACTGGGTCTGGTCATGCTGCTGAGGCCCTCAGGATGGGATCAGTGCTCATAGGAGATAAGACACCAGAGAGCGTGCCCTTTTCCTCTCTTTCTGTCTCCTCGCCTCCATGTGACGAGTCAGGAAGCAGGCCGCCACCAGGGGACTGAGCTGGCCTGGCCCTAGATCTGGGACGTCCAGCCTCCAGAACCACGAGAGGTAAATTCCTCCTGCGTAAGCCACCCAGTCTGTGCTATTCGCTTATGGCAGCCCAAGCTGAGTAATACAAACATTCTGCTAAAAATCTCCATCAAAAATTCAGCTCACAATGCCAGAGCATGATGGTTCCCACTTTCAAATGGCCTGACACACCCATTAGAGAAAGAAGGGACTTGTTTGGAGGCATGTGGTGAAAGAGGTAATGCTTAAATCCCTAGTTGCATAAAACTGATAATACAAAACACATCTCCATTAGGGTCTTTAATTGAAACGATGCTTTCTTTCATCCCTGCCAGGAAGAAGGAAAGTCATGTTTCCAGCTTGGACTGTTGTTTCATCTGTTAGACCTGCTTGTGAGCTAAGCCAAGTTTCATTAAAAATTATTGGTCTCATAACTTTTTTTGTTTTTTTGCTTTAAAGAGCCCCATATGGAACCAATATCATGATAGGATTATAGCTACACAAAGCCATTGGGCATTTTGACCCACTCTCAGCTTCTCAGTAGATTTTAAGTGCAGATCTAATTTTTTTTCTTGAGCATTAAGTGAGTATCTAGCAAAAAATTCAAGCTTAGAAAGTTACACCAAAGAAATGGTGAAGCAGATGTAGTCAACACACAGAAATTTTTTCTTCTCTTTACAGAACCCAAATCCTTAATTGGCCCAATGCTCTGTCTCTAAGGGAACCTCTCCACCTTCTCTTAGGGTGCCAGCTATTGTCTACTCTTAACTAATTAAGAGATTCTGATAGGACCAGAGCATTTGCAAAAGTGTAAAATATGATCACAGCCCTTGCACAAGTATTTTAACAACCCAAACTTATGATAGGTTATATTTCATTGACTTGGGAGAAACAGTGCATTATCTGGGAAAACAGCACAGATGTGCCTAATAAACATTTCGGTTTATGCATTGTATTGACCTCATGAAACATTTATGCAAATCTCACCTTAACAAAAGGTAAAAGAACCATTATATGTTATGAAGCATACAACAGGATGACCTTTGTTTTGTTTTTTTTTACCTCGGTATTTTATGGGTGTGTTTGTAACTCTTGGAGTTTCTATTTAGGAGCACAGAAGGGCATTGCAGATTTTCATCTCTTCTGTTTTCAGTTCTGTTATCATTCCTTCCAGCTGATTTCACATTTTATGATGCTAATGGTGGGTGTATGGTTTTGAGTTTCTCTCCTGTCAGCTGGTCAGTAGGTCTGAGGGATATATTTAATACAATCTGACAGCTGATGGAACTGGCCTCATTGAAAGAGGATTTGATATGTGGAGTGAATGTGGGGACCCTGAATTCACCAAATAACGGCTATTATTATTCAGCCTCTCACAGCCAATATAACTCTTTCTCTTGTACACACCAGTACATGTGTATAAAAGACATGACTTATGGATGACTTCTTCCGTATACTGATCTGAGCGCCGTTTAGATAGCATGTCAAAACAGATTAGCCGTCTTATCCTGCCACAAAATTAAGGGAAAGAACTTTGTACAACTCTGCCCAACAAATGCACATGTGCCTATAAACAAAGAAG
Source organism: Phataginus tricuspis (assembly GCA_029783875.1). Taxonomy (NCBI): domain Eukaryota; kingdom Metazoa; phylum Chordata; class Mammalia; order Pholidota; family Manidae; genus Phataginus; species Phataginus tricuspis. Next base: position 13,846 of record JAQQAC010008867.1, read on the forward strand.
GTGTAGAGGGGGTGGGGACTGTCCCTGTGGGGGCTGTGGGAGCCCGGGCACTAGGAAGGCTGCAGCTTCACTCTGTTAGGGGGCTCCCAGCGGGACCCCGGAGGCACTGCCTGACACGGAGCTGTGTGGCGTGGAGGGAGGCTGGAGCACCAGGTAGGAACCTGTGGGTGGGAGGCTGGAGCCAAGCCGCACCTCATATGCATGTGCCTGGAACATAGGGGTGGGTACTGACCCACCTCAGCCAAACCAAAGCAGCGTCTCTATCGAAACTGACATGTAGACCTGTGTTCTGGCGATCTGGGACGGCTACATTCTGCACTGGGCCTGATCATCTGCTAGTTACTAAAGTTAGCTGACAACAGTCGAATGCTTGTTATGTGCGGAACCTTACCTGTATTACCCCTGTAATCGTCCTAAGAACCTCAAGTGTAGATATTACTGCTAAATATTATCCCCATTTTACATATGCAGAAACTGAGGCACACACAGGAAAGCTAGGTAACTGGCTCAAAGTCACAGCTAGGAACTGGTGGAGCCAAGACTGAAGCTCAGGCTGCCAGAGTCCATAGCCATAACGGTGACATTGTTCTGTTTCTGTTTGTTCCCATGCCAGTGAGAAGTGTGTGTGTGTGTGTGTGTGTACATGCATGCATGCATTTATGGAAATTCTTGTTATGTCCCCTTAGAAATCATCTGGTCCATCCCCAGGGCTGCAACAAACTCCCATTCAATCAAGGAAGCCCTCACTTTCTTCTTCTGTAAACTGGGTGGCCCCCTCCCCCAGGGCTATTACAGAGACAGAGGAGAACCTGTTCACACCTAGCACAGTCCCAGGCCCAGAGGGGGCACTCAACCCATTTCTCCTTCATTTCCAACCTCAGAACCACACCCCATCTGCTTCCCCTTATCAGTTCAGTCCCAGCCATTCAGCACTGCTCTGTGAGGTTATCATTCAAAGTAATGGTATCAGAAACAGTTGATTCTACATTCCCTAATTTCCTTGTATTTATCCTCTGTCATCTTCTGACAAAAAGGGAAAATAGCTGCAGAAAAGTGAGCACGTGTCAGAGGGACCTGAGGAAAGAATGCCAGACGTTGGGAGATATACCCATAGCTGTCTGTATTTAAATCACATGGTGCTGGTACTTTTTAGGTCAGAGACATAAAACCTACTATTGATTTTGACCAAGGCGTCCAATTTCGAATGTCTGTTAAAGCCCCAGGCACTTCAATGCCACATAATCAATATCTTTTCATTCTTTCTGTCCTCTTTTTTTTTTTTTTTGGTAGCAAATGTATGAGTTTGTTTATCCATCCTACAGCTTGGCCTTTTATTCCTCCTCAAGTAGAACACACAGCATGCTGGGGACCTGCTGCTAAGACCCACCACCTACCAGGTTGCAGACCCCGAGAGTCAGGTACAACAGAAGTAGAACCCTTCCTTATAGTTCAGACAGCTCTCTGGGAGCAGGCTGCACCTTGGAGGTACCCAAATGATGCAATGGGGAGTGATGTGGAAAGAGAGAGACACAGAGACAGAAGCAGAAGAATTGAGATGGGAAAACATGAAGTCATGCTTAGCTTGGTTTATAATATGTGAAATCCTGAAATCTATAGGGCAAAGAGACTTGGAGATTATTTGGAGATGTGTTCTTTTCCTATTTGCAGATGGAAAAACTGTGGTGACCAACCCAGGGTCCCATAGGTACTGTGTTGCTGAAGCAGCCCAGAGAAAATGAGCTGGATCACAGAGAAAATAGCCTGAGCTTTCTCTCTGTTAGAAAAAGGACTTAACGTTGATCAGATGGCCATGGTGGTTTCTCTCCTGTGACCCTGAGGACATCTGGTAAGTAGGGTGACCAGGTTGATTGGTGTGACTCCAGGCTGCAAGGAGTAGGCTCCCTGCCTAAAGCCCCATGGCCGTGGAAGTAGTGGGACCCAAGAGGGGCTCCTTTTACAGGCTGCCAGGTAGATTTGGCCGTGAAAGTTGAGAAGAATCAGCAGGTGAACTTGGTGAAGGGTAAGGAGTGGAGGGAGAGGTAAGAGGACAAAGTGACAACGTATGCTATGGCACAGAAGCAAGCAGAAGCATGGTGCACGGAGGGAATTGCAAACGGCCATGCTAGTATCAGGGTCGGGTGCATGAGGGGAGAGCAAGAGAGACTGCATCCCAGGGGCCCACAGTGGTCCTGCACTAAGGGGTTATGAACTCTCTGCTTTCAAAGGTTTTGAATCAGGAGAGCTACACAACCAGTGGTGCCCTGTAGAAAGTTTAAGCTGCCTAGAAAGGTCTAGAAAGCAGAGAATTGGCTGCATTGGAAGGGGCAAGATGGGTGAGGGAGCCAAAAAGTAGATTATTTCAGCAGGCAAGGCCAGCGATGACAATGGCCAGATCAGGAAGGGGCAGAGTAAAGCGTGGGCTTCAGATGTCTGTGAGGAGCTCTGTGGGGCTTGGTGGGAGACTGTGGTTGGGGGAGGTGATGGGAGGATCATGGTGACAGGCAGTGACACTCAGCTATCCCTAGAGCTGAGTGTGACTTATTGTGACTTACTGCGTGACTTCTGGCAAGTCATTAACCTCTCTGAGCCTCAGTTGGCTAATCTTAAATATGAAAATAGTATCATCCACCCATGGGGCTTTGATGATGATGAAATGAAGTAATGCATGAAAAGAGCATACACATTTCCCATCACATAATAAGCCTTCATTAAGTGATGGATGAATTTTATTATATTATTGACCCTGTGGGGAAAGTCCAGTGGGAAACACTGTGTTTGGAAGTAGCATCATTCCTAACCCAGTCTTGAAATAGATTGTTTGGGGCACAGCTGTTTCCAAGTAACTCCATAAGCTGGAGTTATTTCCCTAGTGCAAAAAGACAACAACTTAAGTACACATGTCTAACTGTCTCTATCTTCCCATGTTCCCAAAGCAATGACCAACCGTATACAAAAATAGGAACATACTTATGTCAGTACTGGGTATTAGAGAAGGGTGTTGTGTATAAGCCAGAAGATCGGAAGAATACTAGATACACAGTGGTTAGACCAGACCAAAGTTTTGGATCCACGATTCTCAGGATGTATAGGAGTCATCTGCTTGAGAAGAGTTTCAAAAGGTCCTTACAGAAGGTCACCCACAGCTCTGTCAGGGAACTGGAGATGGGACTGGACTGGAGTACCAGCTTTCAGTGCTGTGAGGAAGTGCCTACAGTCCCAAGGGCACAGTGAGAGGGTTGCCCACAGCACACGGGACCTGGATCAGGGCACTGCCCGACAAACTCCTGGCTGATGAGTTTCAGTAGACATTCATTTTCCAGTTTCCCAGCATCTAGCAACTCTGATCTTAGTAATGACTCTGATTTTAAACTTGGAATCAATTCTTCTTCCATTCTGAGTCCACAAGGTGTTAAGTGGATTTCCTGGGTGGAGTTCATGACCAAATGGTTCTAGCCAACCCAGCACCAAAAAGACCTGGCCACAGTGATTGGTTTAGGAAGGGTCACATCACCCATGGTGGTCCAATCAAAATGGCTCGAAAACTTGAGTGACAGTCCACAATGTGATGCCACTTCGCACCACTAGGATGGATATAACGAAAAAGATGGATAATAACAAAGATTGGTAAGGATATGGGGAACATGGAATGCTCCTACACTGTTGATGGGATTGTAGAATGGAACAGCTGCTTTGGGAAACAGTGTAGCAGATCCTCAGAAGGTTAAATATAGGCTTACTATGTAACCCAGCAATTTTGCTCCTAAATAAATGAAACCAAATGTCCACATAATGTACATGCATGTTCATAGTAGCATTATAGTAGCCAAAAGGTGGAAACAGCCCAAATGTCTTTCAACTGATGAATGGATTAAAAATGTGGTACATCCATACAATAGAGTGCTGTTCACAAAAAGAAATGAAGTACTGATACATGCTACAATGTGAATGAGCCTTGAAAACATTATGCTAAATGAAAGAAGCCAGTTAGAGAGGACCACATATTATACGATTCCATTTATATGAAATGTCCAGAATGAGTAAATCCATACAGGCAGAAAGTTGGTAAGGAGTTGCTTAGGTCTAGGGAATGGAGGAATGAGGAGTAAGGAGTGGCTGCTAGTGGGTACAGGCTTCTTTTTGAGATGACAAAAATGTTCTAAAATTGTGTTGATGGTTACACAATTCTGTGAATATACTAAAACCACTGAAGTTTCCACTTTAAATGGATGAAACTGTATGGTGTAGGAATTACATCTCAATATAGCTGTTATTTGAAAAAGTTGAGTGGGAGCCAAGGGAAAGACTCTAGCTCTGTGTTGCTGGAATTGAATGCAGGGACATGAGGCCGGAGCTATTGCAGCTACTTTACCACCCAGAAGTTCCAGGGTCTACCATATGAACTTGGGAATGAAGGTAACCTAGCAGAAGGCAGAACAATGTGATGGAAAGGAACTGGATTCTCAAGGACATTGTTTGTACTCTGAATCCACCTTTGCTTGAAACCGGAACCACCCCTTGATTTCCCTTCCTCACTCAACCAGTCTGAGTTGGACTTGGTGTCATGTGCAATAGAAAGACCTCTGATACAAATACCAAGCCCAGAAAAGGAATTCTTGAGCAGTTTCAAAACTTCTTGCTACAGCTACCTCCAGCTCTGACTTTCTTACCCAATCCATTTCTACCTCCCTTTTCCTTCAGCTTCCAGATCTTTGAGCTAGCAAGATAAAACTCCATTAGGTTTAATCCATTTCTTTCTCCTCTCATCCAGGCCTGAATGATTCAGACAGGGACCCACACCATCTTCGGTGGGACTCTTAATGATGGATCAACAGAAAAGTAAACAAGGAAAAACCACAGGACATATGAGAAGACAGAACCACTCAACAAAAGGGGAACCACAGGTGTCTTCCAATAAAATCAAGTTACCACAAGAAGCAAGAGAAAAAAATTCCAAGATTGTTAATTCAAGTTGTCAGAAGGAATCAAGAACAAACTGACTTCCATTTCCAGATAGCAATTTGAGTTTATCTGTTTAGTGTCTCTTCCTCTCAAGACCTCATTATGACTAAACTTAAAAAAGGAAGGAAGAAGGAAGGAAGGAATTAAAAATATGTATATATGATGAAGAAGGAAGGTGGTTGAAATAAAAAAATCAGGAAGAATCAAGAAAAATAAAAAGAAGAATCAAGAAGTCTGTAGTCTAATGCAGGCACAGAGAGGATCCAGTCAGAAGTAGAATTTCTCAAGAGTTTCAAAAACCCCTTAAAGTTGGAGTCATGTTATTAGCAAAGGTGGTTCACAGAGCAGTTGGTATGGGGCAAATTCAAGGACTTTACGAATTGCCCCACAGCCACCCATGGGAAATAGCCAACAGTACCATTCACACCTGGCCTTACATGGCATAAATGGTGTGTGAAGCAAAGAACAGGTATTGCTGAGGGGACTCAGAGTAAGAGCAGTTCTGCCAGTGAGAAAAGGGAATTTGGCACGTAATTTTGTTCTGATAGTCATAGCAGAAAAATAAACATTTGGGGCAGCAGTAAACTTCCCCCCCATATGGGGCTTCACCCCACCACAAGGTGAAGCCACCTGAGGCCAGCACAGGGTGAAAAGAAACTGCCATCTAAGCAGTGTATTCTGTGCTGGGCATTTACCACCCCCAATCCCAGCTCTGAGATCACTTCCGGCACCTCACAGGCTACTGAACTCCCAAACTAAAAAATAAAACTATAGAATAGGTGGGGAAGTTCTTTTTCCTTCAGGGAGTAAAATATTTAAATATGGATGCTAGCAGAATCTTTCTCAATTTCTAATAATGGGGAAACAATTTTCCCTCTGAAACTGTATAGAATAAAAGAAAATTTAACAGACATATGAGAAGTTTCTAAGATGTATAAAAATGGGCTTCTCTGAGAAATCAAGCAAATATTCCCTCATGATATAAAACTGTACCAACAAACAAGAAAAAAAAATCTCTCATTTGTGTATATCACATAAGATTAGATTTTGCTTCTTTTAATGGAAAAACCTGAAATTCATAAAGATAGTTCCCCAGTGAAAAACATAATTGTGGCAATGTGCTATTGCCATTAAGGCAGTAAAGAGCAGATTTAATAGAGCAGAAAACTGAATATGTGAATTAAGAAATGAGCTCAAAAGAACTCTCCCAGAAGTCAATGAAAAGGAGAAAATAAATGGAGCTATTGATGAAAGAGGAAGATAGAAAGAGGCAGGAGAAACAGAGATCAAAATCTGTGTAGGAGAGATTTGAAATGGTGATAACGGAACAAATGAAGGAGAAAAGTTAATAGAAGATATGATGGAAAATTCCCCTGAGCTGAAGAAAGAGTTGTGCCTTTAGAATACACAGCAAACAACATCCTGTGGGCCATTCATCTGTTTTTGTAAATAAAGTTTTATGAGAATGCAGCCATAGCTTGTTTATGTACATATTCACTATAACTGCTTTGGGGCTACAGCAGCAGAATTGCATAGTTTTGACAGAATTTACTTCCATGGGAGTCTGAGTGAGGAAGAAAGACCCACAAAGCAGTAAGGCCCTTTGGGAAAGGTCTGCCGGCCCTCTAAACATTCTTTGAAACATACATGGGTAAAATGCTTGAATTTCAAGGACAAAAATTTTTTTTAATCCTGTAACTATTTAGGGAAAAAATCTGAAATTCCCTCAAAAAAAGGGAAGGAAAAAATTCAATTAGGCCAAACTTCTTAGCAGATTTTAAAATAAAACCTTCCAAAATCTAAAGGCTTTCCAAGGATGACATGGGGACTAAGAAATATACATGTAACCAAACTACCATTCTTGTATGCGGCCAGCCTTATGTGGAAGGACTCAGAACATACACCATGCTATTACTTTCTTGGAACAAAATGGTCAAAGAAATACTCCAGGTGGCTGAAAAATGAAGCAAAATAAATAATTCAGATATGAGGAAAAGCAGTATCAAAGGAAGATTGCCAAGTAAAGAGCCAAAAAACTTTGAGTTAATTTTTCAATAATTGCAGTTAACATGATTATAAAATAATACAAGTGTCAAAAAATAATTCTGGAAAGAGATGACATACAATGCAAAAATGTATTAATTATAATATTCTTATTCTAAAAGCCAGATGGGGCTGGAAAAGGAATTGATGATACTGGTAATTATAGCTTCTGTTTTTAGAAGTTACTGTGTATTAAGAACAAAAATAATGCTGATATAAATATTGTTTTTCATAAATCTTTGTACACATCTCTAATACTAATTCCTTAACATAAATTCTTAGAAGGTAAAATTCTGGGTCTAAGCATTTAAAAATCTTTCAACACAATAGGAGTTTGAACTCTTACCAGAAATATGTAAGTGTTCGTTTCTCTTCATTTTTACCAACTCTGGTTACTATCATTCTGCAAGTAATAATAGTTAAAAAAAATAATGCATTAGCAGTACAGAAGTTTGAGCTTTTTGGTACAAATTAGAGGAAACTGAAGTATTTGTTGTAACTCTATAACTTTCACTGATGCAATTCTCAAATAAGAAAGACTTCCACTTCTTACTTAGATATTTTTCATTTTTCATGAAACTACTAGGTAGCATGTTTTCATGGCATATAAATGACAATTTGAGGGGGATACAAAATTCTTTATTTGGAGACAACATTTATGACCAGCAACTGATAGCTGGTTAAATAATTCACTGCGTTTTCCTGAGATGGAATTCCTTACATCCATTAAAAATCATATTCATAAGAGGTAAAAATAGAAGAAACTTCTCATTATACAGAACCAAGTGAAAATAAAGTTGATATCATATAATAGGATCCCAGTTCTGAGATTTAAAAATATATATTATGTACAAATAATAAGGATAGATATATACCAGTAATAACAAGGGTTATGTCTAAGAGATAAGAATCCAGGGGATTTGTTTCCTTCTTCATACTTTTCTCTATTTTCTAAGTTTTCTACTTGAATATTTTAATGCATAGGCACAAAAAGATATGTTGTAAGTAAGCTGATGCTTAAGGAAATTTTTGTTTCCCTAGTAACTAAGACACTACCTGGTTCAGAGTGGTACTCTGCCAATGTTTGTTGAATGAATAAGTGAGTGAATGGATAAAAGATTGTGTGCTTTCTCCAAGCCTGGCACCCTGGCGCATATCTGCTTGCTTACTGTTGCCCCCTGCTTGGCTACCTTGACCCTCACCAGTCTCCCTGCAGCTCCAAACTCTGTGGATGCCGCCCAGAGTCTCTGGTCGGGCAGAGTGGGGGCCTCCCCGGGTCATCTGCTCCACCTGCCAGTCCCGAGCCCCAGAGCTCCCTCAGTGGGGCTCACCCACCCAGTCTTGACTTTGCTGGTTCCTCCTCCTTCTGGGATAGAAACTGCCTTTGGAGAAGCTTCTTGGCCAATATGCCAAGTATACACATCTCTAAACGAACCAGCAAAGTTAATGCCATCTTGTTAAGACCAGCATTATACCCAGTTGACTGGTTTCCTTGAAGGGAACGTTAATTTGTAAAAATCACAAATTGATTTGTAGAACAAATTGGCCCTTAAGAGCTAAACTAATATCCCCACCATAAACACCAGCTGACGGAATGGCTGTTTCCTTTCTGATTTGTCAGTAACCCTGCTTTACCAGTATTTAAATATCATGAATTTACTTCCATGGGAGTCTGAGTGAGGAAGAAAGAGTTGGATGGTTTTCTCTGGCTGAATGAGACTTAGCAGGTTGGTATAACACATTTGCCCTATCAAAAACAACCGAGATTACATAACCATAACCTCTCCCCACAGCAAATATGCATTTGAGAGGCAGTGAAACATACATAATTATAGATGTAAAACACTAAAAATAGGCTCTGTGCCCCACACAGGCAACCGAGTGTGGCACTTGAGTGCAACGCTGCCACGTATGGCAATATTAATAGGCGCTGTGGAACCATCCCAGGTGGCCAAATGAGGCAATGAAGAGCTACTGCAGACATGAAAAGAGAGAGATTGAAAATGCTCACGTGCAAAGAAGGCTACCGTTTGTGCCTGCAGAGGCTGCTGCACCT
>JAQQAC010008874.1:0-13617 GCA_029783875.1 Phataginus tricuspis
GTACCGAAGCTCATCAAAAAGCTATAAATTCAAATACCATATGACCAAGTAACTCAATTCTGGGAATTTCCCCAAATAAAATAAAATCACTGATTCAAAATACATATGCACTCCTATGTTTATCACCACATTATTTACAATAGCCAAGATATGGAAACAACCGTAGTGTTATCAGAAGATGAATAGATAAGAAGATATATGGTACATATATACAAGAAACAGTATTCAGGCAACAAAAAGAAAGTAATCTTACCATTTGCAACATTATGGGTAGGCCTACAGGGTATTATGCTAAACAAAATACGGCAGACAGAGAAAGACAAACACCATATGGTTTTGCTTAAATGGGGAATCTAAAGAAACAAAATGAAACTAGATAACTGTACAAAAAAAAAGAGATTCAGACACTGAGAATCAACTGGCGGTTACCATGGGGGAGGGGTTGGGGTGGGTGAGTGAAGTAGGTAAGTGGGAGAAAGAGGCACAAAATCTCAACCACAATATAAATTACTGACAGGGATGAAAGCACAGCAGTAATATCTTTCTATGTTGACAGTCACTAAACTAGTTGGGGTGAGTATTTAATAATGTAGATACCTGTCAAATCACTCTATTGCATATTCAAACCAAAATACTGTTGTATGTCAACTATATTTCAATATAAAAAATATCACTTATGGCCTACATTGACATCTGTAATTACAAAAATAGGTCATTTTTTTCACCATAATGGAATAATACATATTGGAGTTAAGTTCTTTATCACAACTGATATCACAACTGACATGTTTCTTATTTGGAAGGGGAGAGATACTTTAGGGAATGACCTTACCCAGACTCCTATATTTTGTATCATTCATCTTTAAATACTCCTCCAGGGAAAACAGAAGCAAAGCATTTCCCAGTCAAAATCCTGTGTGACAATGGATTTCAGAAAGTGTGGGGTGAGTCACAATGTGGTAGCTGCATTCTGGCATGTAGGGGAGAGACTAAGCCTCTGCATGATATCAAAGAGCTCCTGGTTCCAGATAATCAAACAGAATCTATGAAGCACTCATTTATTCTCATTTGAATATAGGGCGTTCAAAGCACCCTGGGGATTAAGTGGGCAATTGAACATCCTAACTTCTGTATACACTCACCAAAACTGTTAAGATTTGTTTGGGAATTAATTTAATTGTATTTCACACTTGGAGAAAATGAATCTGATAAATGTCACAGTTTATAGGGAATTTTCTAGAAGTGTTTTATAATCTAACATAAGATGTTTTATCATTTCACATGAGAAGTGCTTTATAATCTGACATGAGAAGACATACACAGAAGGTCCTCATGGCGATGTTTGCTACTAGGTAAGGACTATTTGATAGATGAGGAAGATAAGCAAATAGAAATAGTTTCTGCTGGGGTCTTCCAGGAAATGCTCAATGAAGATGACAATTTTACTGTGGATATAGAAGGACATTGGCTTCCCTTCTCAGTGGTGACTGAGTATTCAATAGAGCTGAACACTATTGTATTGTACCTATAGGAAATCCTCTTAAATCTTTCACTCACTCAACAAATATGTATTATTAAAGATGTACCTTTTTTATAGACATTTAAATTCAGCAGTGAACAGAAAAAAATGACCTTCCCTATGATATCACTGTTATATCTATCATTCTAATTTTTATATAATACATAAGCATATATTATATATATTTACATGCATAAACTATGGGAACTATAAAAATGTGTCAGTCTGTCTATCTTTATCTGGATAGATGGATAGATAGATACATTTTTATAATATTGAATTGTTAGAATCTGCAAACAAGATCTCATTTCTGTTTGCTGAGGAGTTTTAACAAAAAGCATATTTAGAAAGCACCTAAGGCTGCAAGTGTACCTGTAGTTTCTGGCAGTGTGGAGTCTGTGATGGAGTGAAGAGCCCTAAGTTCCAGAACTGCCTCTGTGCTGACTCGCTCTCTTACTCAAACTCCTGATCTTAATGTTGTCCAAAGACTTTCATTGTCCCTCCAGCCTACATCAGAAAACATTGTTATGCATGGATGATAGGCCAATATGAATAACAAACCACCTGTTAAGATGAGACTTTTAAAGGCTTTATGATTAATGCAGAACAATTATGACATATTTTCAAATATTACTAAAGGGAGTTATTTTAAAAGGTAGGTCACCCTCCAAACTCTGATACCAAAAATTAAATTTCCCCACCCAGACACCAAAAATACTGTGGTATTTCGGTACTCCCCTAAATACAATTAATTTATATGTGTGGGTTACATATTATTCTGCTGTTCATGAAAATATCATCATCCTAAGTATACAATTTTCACTCTACAACATATTTTACTTTACAACATATTTTAGAAACCATTGCATGTATACTTCCTTCGTTTATCTTAATGAACGTTAAAGTACCATTTCTGATTCCTTCGCTCCATTCTGATGGGCATGGAAGTTGTTTCCTATGGAAAAGGCTGCGATGATCGTATTTGTGCCTGTGAGTTAGATTATCTAAAGCAAATGGAATCATGAGACCTATGTTTATGTGCAGTTGTAATATTATAGGTGTTAGAAATCATGCCATAAGGGTTAGCACCTCTAACTCCAGGAAAAGGAAATCCCTGGGCAAAATACTCTAAAACCAAAATCAGTCAAAGGGAGAAATAAAGTTGAAAACACATTTATTGCTTACAGTGTGTGGTCTGGGGCCGTCTCTCTTTCCTGCTGCAACAGAAGCAAACCAGCACTCCCCATAACCTCTCAGGTTCAGATATTCCCTCTGTGGCCCAGGTAATTACCCACTGATGTGGAGATGGATACCCCTCTCCACCCAGGAGGTAAGCCTGTTGATATGCAAATGCAAAAAGCCAAGTAAGATATTCTGAAAATACTACAATTTTCCCCACAGCACCCATTTACAATCCTACCAAAAATGTGTGGGATTGATTGTTTCCCACACGGTTTTCATCAATACTTGTTAAAACACATTTATCCAAAAGATCACTTTGTTTATCTGATAGGTGAAAAACATGTCTAGTTGGAATTTAAATTTGAATGTATTTTATTGTGAATGAAATTGAGCATGTTTTCACATGCTTAGTTCTTTTTATTAAGAAGGATTTCTTTTGAAATCAGTTCCTTTACCCATTATTCACTTGCACTATGCTTTTAAGATTGATCTCTGAAATCCATTTAGAGCTGAAGAAATTATGCTTTTATCTGTGCATATGTGTTGTAAACGTATTTTTTAGCTTAGTATGTATCCTTTTAACTGTTATTATTTGGAAAATATATGTAATAAGGTACATAAAATAATTTGTCCACTATTTGGTGTATATGAATAAATATTTCCTTTCTATTCCTATATTCTCTTGCTGAATCAGGGTATGAGACATCAAAAAATATAGATTCAAAAATTCTGTTGAAAAGTTTCAACCATTACTTGATTTCTGAGAGCATTTTCTAAATGCCTAGAGTTTAACATAAAATGAAATTTTAAAGAATACTCTGTTTTAAGCCAAATGTTCTTACTCTATTTGTACTTCATTGTAGTCTTAGTACCTCCTAATTTCTTAAGAAAATATGTTGGAAGTCTCAAAAACATTGAAACTGAATAAGTGGAAGAATTTAACTTTGGTTACCATGGTATAATTTAAAAAATACAAAGTTTAATGAAAGAAGATGAATTTAGAAGTGTAAACAAATAGAAGTGATTGAAAGTTAAATGAAAGGAAGCAAACTTAGATAAGGCAAGAGATTAAAATAAGTTGCATGAGAGACTCAACCAACTGTCTGGGTGGTCATTGCTAAAATTTTTCTTTCTCTCCCAATTACCTCTCATCCATTTCTCTCTCTCTCCTTCTCACTCCCCATGTGGGTGTGTGTTTAGGTTTTAGTAAAGACCACACTATCAAATGTTTCTGCATCATCCATGAATACTCAGAATATTTACTATACAATATTTTGTAATCAGACTACCAGGTTTGTTAGAACCCAGAACTACCTCAGGGCATAGTAATGGCCCCGCACTTTGTATCACCTGCAGCAGCTGCACCCCAGCCTTGAATCCCCCTAAGGCCTCACCCCAACCTCTTTCTAAGAAAACTGTGTTCTAGTTACTGGAAAACCCATCCATTGTTCTAGTGATTCTCATTCTAGATAGTTTCCCTAGCAAAGACCAGCCACCCCACTGTAAATGGCAAAGGTAATCTGCCCTTACCATAAAAGGTAACTACTTCCCTTAACCTACATACCTTCTAGAGTACATCAGCTGGCAACTCAGTGTCAGTTGAGCTCAACCTATAGGAAATGTACAAGACATACTTGTTTTAAAACATCCAATCAGCACCACGTTTTCCTGAACCCTGTAATGCATAGAAGTCACAGGAACAACTTCCCACTCGATTTCCCTTAGAAGCAGCTTCCCCCTTGCTGCCCCTGCTGCCCTCTCCTTTAGAGACGGCCATTCTGTCTTTCAGGCAATAAACTTCGCTGCTGGAGATCTTGTGTCCTCCTTTCCTGAATGAGTGAATTGGGTAGCTGAAGAACCCCCCTTTCAAGGTTCAAATAATGTAAATTATTTATTATCTAATAGTATTTATTATTATTTATTAATGTGAATGTTTGTTATTCCTGAAAAATCATTGACTGTTTCATTATTGATGTATTTAATTGTTTTCATAAGATATTAATTAATTAAATAAGCAAGATTTCCACTTGATTCAGAAAAAAACAACAGAAGTGATTTCCCACTTGTGAGCAGCACATCCTTGATCAAGCATGTGTATTTGACTGCAGATATGGTATTCATTTCATAATATTTATTTCCTCTGCAGATGAACTATTTCTAATATGTGCTTATCTTCACCCAATGAAATGAAGCAAAATAATAGTGTAACCTAGTTCATACTGTTAGGATTGACACAGGATCCTATGAGGCTGAAAATGATTTCATAATCTTCATTTATTATGTAGAAACTGTAGTGGGGAATTTGCTTATTATTGTGACCATCAAGTCCAGCTGGACACTTTGGAGCCCAGTGTACCCCTTCCTGTTTTATTTGTCCCTGGCCGATTCCTGCTTTCAATTTCTACAGCCCCTAGACTAATTGTGGATGCTCTCTCTGCAATGAAAAGCATATCTTATAAAGAGTGCGTTTCTCAAGTTTTTGCATTACATTTATTGATCTTCATCCTCATTGCCATTGTTCACTATGTGGCCATCTGTAAGCCCTTGCATTGTGCCACTGAGACAGGGACCATGGGCTTAGACAGAATAGGGTGAGGGCCTCTGGAAAAAGCAAGGCAAGATATTTGCAGTCAGAGCAGTGTAACTATATGCAAGAAAATCCCCTACCCAAACTCTGGGTTAAACATTAAGCTCTAGGGTCATTCTTCAGTAAGATCAGTTAATGTTACCTAGACAAAGAAGAGTAGCACATGTTTTTATTGTGGTATTCATTTGTAAGATTCACTTTAGCATGCTAAAAGGCCCAGGCCTATGTGCTGCCTTTCCTCTTTCAGATCTGATGGGGTGATTTTACAAACTGGGCAACTTATTTAGCATGCAGACCCAGCTGTAAACAACTTATTAAAAGGCAAGAAAGATTCTACCTTAAAGATAAGAGTCCATTTTAACACCTAGGAAGTTTAAGAAGCAAGGTTCTTAACTTACTCTTTAGCAAACAGACAATACCTCAGCCCACCTTGGGGGCTGGGCAGGCCACCTTTTGATATGCTCCTCGACCAATATGCCAGTATCCTGAAGAAAGATCCTTGCAGGGAATTCCTTGTGTTATTTCGTGGTGTCCAGACACCATGTAGCATGTCCACACCCCTAAACCTTTTTTTCATGTTCTAGAAAAATCCTCATCTGCCAATTAATCCCCTAGACAACACACCACTCTGGGCAGTCTTGTCCCCTCCTGGCATGAGCCAGGAGCTCAGTCCTCTCACTTTACTTATAAATAAAAGCCTGTACCTTGCTTTCTTATCTTGGGAGTTTGCTAAGCTCATTCTTCGGCTTCATGAACAAGAACACCAGCATCACCACCATCATGAGACAGCATGTCTGCATCATTCTGATTGTTCTTGCATGGATTGGGTCTTTTATACTTTCTAAGGCTCAAATTATCCTGGCCTTGAGATTGCCTTCCTATGGACCCAATTAGATCATTATTGCTGGGACATGCAGCCCTTACTGAAACTTACATGCATGGACACTTATGTGACCAACCTGCTGTTGGTGTCTAATAGTGAGGTCATTTTCTCAAACAGTTTTGTGATTCTGATGATCCCATACATCGTCATCTTTGATTCTCTGTGAAACCAAAACACAGAAGAAAGGAAAAAAGCTCTCTCCATTTCCATGTCCCACATCATTGTAGTCATCTTATTCTTTAGTTCATGCATATTCTTATATAAATGTCCCCCAACGACTTTCCCCATGGACACGATTGTGTCCATATTTTACACTATTGGTACACCCTTTCTCAACCGTCTTATCTACATGCTGAGGAATTCAGAAGTGAGCATTGCCATGAGAAAGCTATGGCATATCAAAATTACCTATGAAAGCAAAAGATGAATTGAGGGGCTTGGTTGAGTACTTACCGAGTTACAGTTTATTGAACCTCTGTAGATATCAGTATCATAGTGTGTATCCTGACTCCCCCATGCACTCAAATGTAATGCACTTGAATTCCTTTTTTCCTGTGTTTCTGTCCTCAGACTAGTAGCTTTCCTAACATCCTCAACCTGACTCTTTCTTTTCCTGAGAGTTCAATTCTCGCACTGCTGATTGCTCACCACACAGTATACATTCTGCTTTGGTGAGAAGAAAGACATACATACATATACATATATATACACTCACAAGTGTTCAAACATGTGTACATCCACAAATGTAGCTCGTTCATTATGATTTGCAATGCCCTCCAGAGCACCTTTCCAATAACCTGCTTTCTCTTGATCACTTAAAGCAAAAGAGCTAACTTTGTGTATCAAGAAGTTTGTTTCCCTACATCATTAGTCTAGCATTGAAAAGTTCCATACTATTGAATCAAAGCCTTTTTTAATATAATATTTCTTATTGTTTTCCTTGGCTATTAAGATAAATTGGATATTATGTATGAGATTTTTAAGATGTAGTGTTACTGAGAACTTGAGATAATTCATTTATTTGTATGATTGATGTATAGCTGATACAACAATAAATTCTATAACTCTAAGAAGTAATAAAATAAAGAAAGCACATTTTCGAGATTAAATAAAAATTAAAAATACACCAGAGATACAACACACATATTTTTTGAGATTGAAGTACCAAAGTTATTTGAAAGAAATCTGGTTTCATGAAAAAAAATTATATTATTATATGTAAAGTTGGACTTTGTCAGTAAAATGAAGAAAATACCATAGGCATTCAGATAATACTTACTACACTTGTCTTTAGTTAGTGGAGCTGAGAGAACCCACTATTTCAGTTCATTATTGCCACTTTCTTTCTCCACCTGTGCTTTCCTCATAAAGGTGTTATATATATTGACACATTAAAATTGCCAATAGATTTTTTTGTGCCCAGATCTGGCAGAAGAGATTTACAGTGGTACCTTGGATGTGCAGAGCATTGGTTATACAATGAACAGTTAAAATTCATCTATTACAGTGTACTAAAGTGTACCACGTCCTTGCTATGATTCCATTTCTTTTTTGGGGGGGATCTCACTATTGTTAGCATTTACTTCTGTATACTCTTTTGGTATCATTAATGTACAATTACATGAGCAAAACTGTGGTTACTAGACTCCCCGAATTATCAAGTCCCCACCACATACCCCATTACAGTCACTGTCCATCAGCATAGTGAGGTGCTATAGAATCACTACTTCTTTTCTCTGTGTTATACTACCTTCCCTGTGCCACCCCTTACATTATGTGTGCTAATAGTAATGCCCCTTTTCCACATTTATTCCTCCCTTCCCACCCATCCTAACCAATCCCTTTCCTTTTGGTAACTGTTAGTCCATTCTTGCATTCTGTGAGTCTGCTGTTGTTTTGTTCTTTCAGTTTTTTCTTTGTTCTTATGCTCCACTGATGAGTGAAATCATCTGATACTTGTCTTTCTCTGCCTTGCTTATTTCACTGAGCATAATACCCTCTATCTCAGTCCATGTTGCTGCAAATGGTAGGATTTGATTGCTTCTTAAGGCTGAATAATATTCCATTGTGTATATGTATCACATATTCTTTATCCATTCATCCACTTATGGACACTTAGGTTGCTTCCATTTCTGGCTATTGTAAATAGTAATGTGATAAACATAAGGGTGCATATGTCTTTTTCAAACTGGGCTCCTACATTCTTAGGGTAAATTCCTAGGAATGGGATTCCTGGGTCAAATGGAATTTCTATTTTGAGTTTTTTGAAGAACATCCATACTGCTTCCCACAATGGTTGAGCTAATTTACATTCCCACCAGCAGTGTCAGGGGGGTCCCCTTTCTCAACATCCTGGCCAACATTTGTTGTTGTTTGTCTTTTGGATGGTGACCATCCTCACTGGTGTGAGGTTATATCTCATTTTGGTTCTAATACGCATTTCTCTGATGATTAGCAATGTGAAGCATCTTTTCATGTGCCTGTTGGACATCTGAATTTCTTCTTTGGAGAAGTGTCTGTTCAGATCCTCTGGCCATTTCTTAATTGGCTTATTCTCTGTTTTTTTTGTTGAGGTGCATGAGTTCTTTATATATTTTTTTAATGTCAACCCTTTATTGGATATGTCATTTATGAATATATTCCCCATACTGTAGGATACATTTTTGTTCTATTGATGGTGTCCTTTGCTGTACAGAAGCTTTTCAGCTTAATATAGTCCCACTTGTTCATTTTGACTTTTGTTTCCCTTGCCCGGGGAGTTATGTTCACGGGGAAGTTGCTCATGATTATATCCAAGGAATGTTTGTCTGTTTTTTCCTAAGAGTTTTATAGTTTCATGATGTACATTTCAGGTGCTTGATCCATTTCGAATTTACTTTTGTGTATGGCGTTAGACAGTGATCCAGCTTCATTCTCTTCCATGTAGCTGTCCAGTTTTGCCAACAGCAGCTGTTGAAGAGACTGTAATTTCCCCATTGTATATCCATGGCTCCCTTATCATATATTAATTGGCCATATATGCTTGGGTTTATATCTCGTCTCGTAGTTTGTTCCATTCGTCTATTGGTCTGTTCTTGTGCCAGTATGATATTGTCCTGATTACTGTGGCTTTGTAGTAGACCTTGAAACTTGGAAGTGAGATTCCCCCCTGCTTTATTCTTCTTTTCAGGATTGCTTGGCTATTCGAAGTTTTTTGTGGTTCCATATGAATTTTAGAACTATTTGTTCCAGTTCATTGAAGAATGCCATTGGTACTTTGATAGGGATTGCATTGAATTTGTAGATTACTTTAGGCAGGATTGCCATTTTGACAATCTTAATTATTCTTACCCTAGAGCATGGGATGAATTTCCATTTGTTAGTGTCCTTTTTAATTTCTCTTAAGAGTGTCTTGTAGTTTTCAGGGTATAGGTCTTTCACTTCCTTGGTTAGTTTTATTCCTAGGTATATTATTCTTTTTGATGCAATTGTGAATTAAATTGTTTTCCTGGTTTGTCTTCCTGCTAGTTCAGCGTTGGTATATAGGAATGCAACAGATTTCTGTGTATTAATTTTGTACCCTGCAACATTGGTGAATTCAGATATTAGATGTAGTAGCTTTGGAGTGGATTCTTTAGGTATATTTATGTACAATATCATGTCATTTTCAAACAGTGACAGTTTGATTTCTTCATTACCATTCTGGATGCCTTGTATTTCTTTGTTTTGTCTGATTGAAGAGGCTAGGACCTCCAGAACTATGTTCAGTAAAAGTGGGGAGAGTGGGCATTCCTGTCTTTTTCCGGATCTTAGGTGAAAAGCTTTCAGCTTCTCACTGTTAAGTATAAAGTTGGTTGTGGTTTTGTCATGTATGGACTTTATTATGTGAGGTTTATTGCCCTCTATACCGACTTTGTTGAGAGGTTTTATCATGAATTAAGGTTTATTTTTCTCTAATGCTTTTTCAGCATCTATGGAGATGATCATGTGGCTTTGTTCTTCTCTTTTTTGATGTGGTGGATGATTTTGCTGGCTTTTTGAATGTTGTACCATCCTTGCATCCCTGGGATGAATCCCACTTGATCATTATGTATTTTGGAATTCGGTTTGTTAGTATTTTGTTGAGTATTTTTGCATCTATGTTCATTAGGGACATTGGTCTGTAATTTTCTTTTTTTGTGGGGTCTTTCCCTGGTTTTGGTATTAGCGTGAGGCTGTCTTCATAGAATGAGTTTTGAAGTATTTCCTACTCTTCTAATTTTTGGAAATCTTTAAGGAGAATGGATATTATATCTTCTCTAAATGTCTGATAAAATTCAGCAGTGAATCCATCTGGCCTGTGGGTTTTGTTATTCAGTAGATTTTTGATTATCAATTCAGTTTTGTTGCTGGTGATTGGTCTGTTTAGGTTTTCTGTTCCTTGCTTGGTCAGTCTTGGAAGGTTGTATTTTTCTAAGAAGTTGTCCATTTCTTCTAGATTTTTCCAGCTTGTTAAGATGTAGATTTTCATAGTATTCTCTTATAATTCTTTGTATTTCTGTGGGGTCCTTCATGATTTTTCCTTTCTCATTTCTGATTCTGTTTATGTGGGTAAATTCTCTTTTTCTCTTAATAAGGGTGGCTAGGGGTGTATCTATTTTGTTTATTTTCTCAAACAAGGAGCTCTTGGTTTCATCGATTTTTTCTATGGTCTTATTATTCTCAACTTTATTCATATTTTCCATGATTTTATTATGTCCCTCCTTTGGCTGATTTTGGCCTCATTCTTTCATCTTTATCCAATTTCAATAATTGTGACTTTAGACTATTCATTTGGGATTGTCATTCCTTCTTTAAACAGGCCTGGATTACTATATACTTTCCTCTTAGAACTGCCTTCGCTCCATCCCACAGAGGTTGGGTCATTGTGCTGTTGTTGTCATTTGTCTGCATGTATTGCTTGATCTCTGTTTTAATTTGGTAATTGATCCATTGATTATTTAGGAGCATGTTGTTAAGCCTCCATGTGTTTTTGAGCTTTTATTTTCTATGTACAATTTATTTCTTGTTTTATACCTTTGTGATCTGAGAAGTTGGTTGGTAGAATTCCAGTATTTTTTAATTTACTGAGGCTCTTTTTATGGCCTAGTATGTCATCTATTCTGGATAATGTTCCGTGTGCAATTGAGAAGAATATGTATCCTTCTGCTTTGGGGTGTACAGTCCTGTAGATGTCTGTTAGGTCCATATGTTCTAGTGTGTTTTTCAGTGCCACTGTGTTCTACATATTTTCTGTCTGGTTGATCTGTCCTTTGGGGTGAGTGGTGTGTTGATGTCTCCTAAAATGAATGCATTGCTTTCTATTTCCTCCTTTAATTCTGTTAGTATTTTTTCACATATGTCTGTGTTCCTGTGCTGGGTACGTAGATATTTATAATGGTTATGTTCTCTTATTGGACTGACCCCTTTATCATTATGTAATGTCCTTCTTATCTCTTGTTACTTTCTTTCTTTTGAAGTTTATTTTGTCTGATACAAGTACTGCAACACCTGCTTTTTTCTCCCTATTGTTTGCATGAAATATCTTTTCCATCCCTTCACTTTTAGTCTGTGTATGTCTATGGGTTTGATGTGAGTCTCTTGCATGCAGCATATAGATCGGTCATGCTTTTTATCCATTTTATTACTCTGTGTATTTTCATTGGTGCATTCATTCCACTTACATTTAGAGTGATTATTGATAGATATGTACTTATTGCCTTTTCAGGCTTTGAATTAGTTGTTACAAAGGTTCAAAGGTAGCTTCTTTACTACGTGACCATCTGTCTTTAACTCACTTACAATGCTATTATAAACACAGTCTGATGATTCTTTATTTCCCTCCCTTCTTATTCCCCCTCCTTCATTCTTTATATGTTAGGTATTTTATCTGTACTCTTTTGTGTTTCCTTTTTCTGCTTTTGTGGATAACTGATTTTATTTTTTGCCTTTAGTTAGTATTTGGTTGGTTTGATTTCTTTGCTGTGATTTTATTTTCTCTGGTGACATCAATTTAACCTTAGGAGTACTTCCATCCCGACAAGTCCCTTTAAAATACCCTGCAGAGATGGTTTCTGGGAGTCACATTTCTTCTACTTTTGCTTCTCTGGAAATTGTTTAATCCCTCCTTCAAATTAAATGATAATCCTGCTGGACACAGTATTCTTGTTTCAAGGCCCTTCTGTTTCATTGCATTAAATATATCATGACTTTCTCTTCTGGCCTGTATGATTTCTGTTGAGAGGTCCGATGTGAGTCTGATCGGTTTTCCTTTGTAAGTGATCTTTCTTCTCTCTCTGACTGCCTGTAATACTCTTTCATTGTATGTTATCTTTTCCATTTGAATTATTATATGTCTTGTTGGTGTCCTCCTTGGGTCCCTAGTGTTGGGAGATCTGTGGGCTTCCATAGTCTGAGAGACTCTTTCCTTCCCCAGATTGGGGAAGTTTTCAGCAAATATTTCTTCGAAGACAGTTTCTATCCCTTTTTCTCTCTCTTCT
Organism: Phataginus tricuspis; assembly: GCA_029783875.1. NCBI lineage: Eukaryota > Metazoa > Chordata > Mammalia > Pholidota > Manidae > Phataginus > Phataginus tricuspis. The sequence continues at coordinate 12,669 of JAQQAC010008874.1, forward strand.
TCTTCTGGTACCCGTATAATGTGACTGTTGTCAAATTTGCGTTGCTCACACTGCTCTATTAATATTCTTTCATTCTTAGAGATTCTTTTATCTCTCTCTGCCTCAACTTCTCTGTATTCCTGTTCTCTTATTTCTATTCCATTAACAGTCTCTTGCACCTCGTCCAATCTGCTCTTAAGTACTTCTATTGATTGTTTCATTTCTGTTGTCTCCCTCTGGAATTCATCCCTTAGCTCTTGCATATATCTCTCCAGCTCCATCAGCATGGTTATGAAATTTATTTTGAATACTTTTTCAGCACGTTTGGTTATATTTAAATAGCCAGGCCCTCCGTCTGGTGTGGTTTCAGTGATTTTGTACTGGAACAGGTTCTTCTGCCTTTTCATGACAATAGAAGTGATTGCTGCCAAGTGGCGTGTGTGTCAGGTGGAAGAACAAAGTCCCTTCCTGCTTGCTGCTAACCTTGCCCTTGTCCGCTGCCTGTGTCAGTTACCCCCATACAGAGTGCAGTCTCTTTGTTAATTCCTGAGCTGCCATTGACTGAGTGGCCTTCGGGATGGCCTAGGGCACTGCAAGGGTTCAGAGATATTCTAGGTGTGTTCTCCTGGAAGAACGGCACCCCTTTGTGCCTTCCAGACCTTGTGCCAGCTTCCTCTGTCTGTACTGCACAGCTTCGCATAGGCAGAAATCTCTGGGTCTGGCCAGGTTAGCTGCATGCTGGGAGAAGTCTCTGTGTGGTTGCTGTGGGCAGGGATGCCCCCCAGCTATTCGGCAGCAGTGGTGGGTCAGCCATTTTGTTTGGAGTGCTAGTGAGGGTGAAAGAACAGTAGGCTGCTTATTGCCATCAGGGGCTTCAGAGCTGTGTTACCACCCAGGGAGTTAGGGTGTCTGAATTTCATTAAGATTCAATGCTGCTGGGCTGGGTGTGCTGGGACAATTTTGTCCACCT
>JAQQAC010008880.1:0-58438 GCA_029783875.1 Phataginus tricuspis
CTTTTCGAATGTTGTACCATCCTTGCATCCCTGGGATGAATCCCACTTGATCATGGTGTATGATCCTCTTGATGTATTTTTGAATTCGGTTTGCTAATATTTTGTTGAGTATTTTTGCATCTACGTTCATCAGGGATATAGGTCGGTAATTTTCTTTTTTGGTGAGGTCTTTGCCCCGGTTTTGGTATTAGAGTGATGCTGGCTTCATAGAAAGAGTTTGGAAGTACTCTCTCCTCTTCTATTTTTTGGAAAACTTTAAGGAGAATGGGTGTTATTTCTTCTCTATATGTCTGGTTGGAATTCAGAGGTGAATCCGTCAGGTCCAGGGGTTTTGTTCTTGGGTAGTTTTTTGATTACCAATTCAATTTCGTTGCTGGTGATTGGTCTGTTTAGTTTTTCTGTTTCTTGCTTGGTCAGTCTTGGAAGGTTGTATTTTTCTAAGAAGTTGTCCATTTCTTCTAGGTTTTGCAGCTTGTTAGCATACAGATGCTCAAAATATTCTCTTATAATTCTTTGTATTTCTGTGGGGTCCATTGCGATTCTACCTTTCTCATTTCTGATTCTGTTTATGTGTGTAGATTCTCTTTTTCTCTTAATAAGTCTGGCTAAGAGGTGATCTATTTTGTTTATTTTTTCAATTAAAGAGCTCTTGGTTCCATTGATTTTTATCTATTGTTTTATTCTTCTCAAGTTTGTTTATTTCTTCTCTAATCTTTATTATGTCCCTCCTTCTGGTTACTTTGGGCCTCATTGTTTCTTCTTGTTCCTATTTCAATAATTGTGTCTTTAGACTATTTATTTGGGATTGTTCTTCCTTCTTTAAATAGGCCTGGATTGCAATACACTTTTCTCTTAGAACTGCCTTTGCTGAATCCCGCAGAAGTTGTGGCTTTGTGTTGTTGTTGTCATTTGTCTCCATATATTGTTTGATTTCTTTTTTAATTTGGTTGTTGATCCATTGATTATTTAGGAGCATGTTGTTAAGACTTCATGCTTTTGTGAGCCTTTTTTTTCTTTGTGAAATTTATTTCCAGTTTTATCCCTTTGTGACCTGAGAAGTTGATTGGTAGAATTTCAATATTTTTTAATTTACTGAGGTTCTTTTTGTGGCCTAGTATGTGGTCTATTCTGGAAAATGTTCCATGTGCACTTGAGAAGAATATGTATCCTGCTGCTTTTGGGTGTAGAGCTCTGTAGATGTCTGTTATGTCTATCTGTTCTAGCATGTTGTTCAGTGCCTCTGGTCTTTTCTCATTTTCTGTCTGGTTGATCTGTTCTTTGGAGTGAGTGGTGTGTTGAAGTCTCCTAAAATGAATGCATTGTTGTCTATTTCCTCCTTCAATTCTGTTAGTATTTGTTTCACATATGTTGGTGCTCCTGTGTTGGATGCATATATTTTTATAATGGTTATATCCTCTTGTTGGACTGACCCCTTTATCATTATGTAATGTCCTTCTTTATCTCTTGCTACTTTCTTCATTTTGAAGTCTATTTTGTCTGATACAAGTACTACAACACCTGCTTTTTTCTCCTTGTTGTTTGTGTGAAATATCTTTTTCAATCCCTTCACCTTTAGTCTGTGTATATCTTTGGGTTTGTGGTGAGTCTCTTGTAAACAATATATAGATCGGTTTCCCTTCTTTATCCATTCTATTACTCTGTGTCTTTTGATTGATGCATTCAGTCCACTTACGTTTAGTGTGATTATTGATAGATATGTATTTATTGCCAATGCTGGCTTTACATTAGTGGTTACCAAAGGTTCAAGGGTAGCTTCTTTACTATCTAACAGTCTGAATTAACTCTCTTGTTAAGCTATTATAAACACAGTCTGATGATTCTTTATTTCTCTCCCTTCTTATTCTTCCTCCTCCATTCTTTATATACTTGGTGTTTTTTTCTGTACTCTTTTACATTTCCTTTGACTGTTTTGTGGATAGTTGATTTTCCTTTTGGCCTTTGGTTAGCATTTGGATGGTCTGCTTTCTTTGCTACGATTTTATTTTCCCTGGTGACATCTTTTTAGCCTTAGGAGTGCTTCCATATAGAGCACTCCCTTTAAGATACCCTGTAGAGGTGGTTTGTGGGAAGCAAATTCCCTCAACTTTCACTTGTCTGGGAATTGTGTAATCCCTCCCTCAAATTTAAATGATAATCATGCTGGATATAGTATTCTTGGTTCAAGGCCCTTCTGTTTCATTATGTTAAATATATCATGCCATTCTCTTTTGCCCTGTAAGTTTTCTGTTGAGAAGTCTGATGATACCTGATGGGTTTTCTTTGTAGGTGATCTTTTTTCTCTCTCTCACAGCCTTTAATACTCTGTCCTTGTCTTTGATCTTTGCCATTTTAGTTATTGTGTGTCTTGGTGTTCTCTTCCTTGGGTCCTTTGTGTTGGGAGATCTGTGGGCTTCTGTGGTCTGAGAAATTATTTCCTTCCCCAGCTTGGGGAAGTTTCCAGCAATTATTTCTTCAAAGACTCTTTCTATCCCTTTTTCTCTCTTCTTCTTCTTCTGGTACTCCTATGATGTAAATATTGTTCCATTTGGATTGGTCACACAGTTCTCTTAATATTCTTTCATTCCTAGGGTTACTTTTATCTCTCTCTGCCTCAGCTTCTCTGTATTCCTGTTTTCTAATTTCTATTCCATTAACAGTCTCTTGCACCTTGTCCAGTCTGTTCTTAAGCCTAAAGATCGCTTGTCTCATTTCTGCATTATCTTTCTTCACTTCCTCCCTTAGCTCTTGTACATTTCTCTGTAGATCCATCAGCATGGTTATGACATTTATTCTGAATTCTTTTTCAGGAATATTGTGTAAGTCTATCCCATCAGACCCTCTCTCTGGGGTTCTCTGTGTGATCCTTGTCTGGACCATATTCCTCTGTCTTTCATGGTGATAGAAGTGGTCACGGGTAGGTGCCACGTGTGTCAGCTGGGAGAACAAAGTCCCTTCCTGCTTGTTGTTCTCCTTACCCTTCTCCAGGGCCTGATATAGCTTTCCACACACCAGGAGGCAGTATCTTCGATAATCCCCTGAGCTGCCTGTGTGCAGGACCACCTCAGCCTAGCCTATAGCACTGCGGGGGTTTGCAGTTTCACTGGGTACGTTTTTTCCCCTTGGTGCCTTCCAGACATTGTTCTGGGATCTGGGGCCCTTCCTCCTTAGCTGCATGCCAGCCGGGCATCGATTCTGTGCGTTTGCTGTGGGTGGGGCTGCTCCTCTCTGTTCCACAGCTGTGGCAGATCTGCAGGACCCTTTGCGGTGCTGGCTGCAGGGGAATGAATGCAGGTTGCTGATCTCTGTGGGAAACCTCAGCATGGCTGCTTTGCCTGGCCACCGGCCAGGGGGTCTGAAATTCCCCAAGACTCCCAGCCTGCTGGGCTGAGTGAGCTGGGATGATTTTGTTCCTCTGTTGGGCCCTTGTAGCTTTAAGACTTTTAAGAAAGTGCCTCCTTTTCTCTTGTCCCAGGGAGTCAGCTGAGGGGACCTGCTTGCAGTCCTTATCTCCGACCCTGCACTGGTAATTTCTCTAATCTCTGATACACCATGTGATGTGTGTCTGTGCTCCTGGTGCAGATCACCAGGGCTGGTTATTTGGTGGGCCTGTGCTTCCACTCCCTCCCCACTCTGATTCTTTTCCTCCCACTGGTGAGCTGGGTGGGGGAGTGCTCGGGTCCCACCGGGTCGCGGCTTTGTATCATACCCACTTCGTGAGGCACTGAGTTCTCACAGATGTAGCTGTAGCCTGGCTGTTGTACTGTATCTTCTGGTATCTCTTTTAGGAATAGTTGTATTTATTGTATTTTCACAAATATATATGGTTTTGGAGGAGATTTCCGCCACCCTGCTCATGCCACCATCTTCCCAGAAGTCTCCTCCTTTAGGGTTTTTTATGTACAATATCATTTTTTTATATTCACTGCAAACAGGGACAGTTTGGCTTCTTCCTTGCCAATATGGATGCCTTTTATTTCTTTGTGTGGCCTTATTGCCATGGCTAGGACCTCTAGAACTATGTGGAATAAAAGTGGGGAGAGTAGGCATCCTTGTCTTGTTCCCAATCTTAAAGGAAAATCTTTCAACTTCTTGCTGTTAAGTATAATGTTGGCTGTGGGTTTGTCATATATGGGCTTTATTATGTTGAGGTACTTGTCCTCTATACCCAATATGTTGAGAGTTTTTATCATGAATGGGTGTTGAATTTTGTCAAATGTTTTTCAGCATATATTGAGATGATCATGTGATTTTTGTCCTTCTTTTTATTGATGTAGTGGATGATGTTGATGGATTTTCTAATGTTATACCATCCTTGCATCCCTGGGATGAATCCCACTTGATCATGATGGATGATGTTTTTGATGTATTTTTAAATTCGGTTTGCTAATATTTTGTTGAGTATTTTTGCATCTGTGTTCATCAGGGATATTGGTCTGTAATTTTCTTTTTTTGTGTGGTGTCTTTCCTGGTTTTGGTATTAGAGTGATGTTGCCATCGTAGAATGAGTTTGGGAGTATTCCCTCCTCTTCTACTTTTTGGAAAACTTTAAGGAGGATGGGTATTAGGTTTTCACAAAATGTTTGATAAAATTCAGCAGTGAAACCAACTCGTCTAGGTGTTTCGTTCTTTGGTAGTTTTTTGAATACCAATTCAATTTCATTGCTGGTTATTGCTCTATTCAGATTTTCTGTTTCTTCCTGTTTCAGCCTTGGAAGGTTGTATTTTTCTAGAAAATTATCCATTTCTTCTAGGTTATCCAGTTTGTTAACATACAATTTCGCAGAGTATTCTCTCACAATTCTTTGTATTTCTGTGGTGTCCATAGTGATTTTTCCGTTCTCATTTCTGAGTCTGTTTATGTGTGTAGACTCTTTTTTTCTTGGTAAGTCTGACTAGGGGTTTATCTTTTTGTTTATTTTCATGAAGAATTAGCTCCTGCTTTCCTTGATTATTTCTATTGTTTTATTCTTCTCAACTTTATTTCTGCTCTAATCTTTATTATGTCCCTCCCTCAGCTGACTTTGGGCCTCATTTGTTCTTCCTTTTATACTTTCATTAATTGTGAATTTAGATTGTTCATTGGGATTGTTCTTTCCTGAGGTAGGCCTGTATTGCAATATATTTCCCTCTTAACACAGACTTCGCTGCATCCCAAAGATTTTGTGGTGTTGAATTATTTTTGTCACTTGTCTCCATATATTGCTTGATCTATATTTTTATTTGGTCATTGATTCATTGATTATTTAGGAGCATGTTATTAAGCCTCCGTGTGTTTGTGGACTTTTTCATTTTCTTTGAGTAATTTATTTCTAGTTTCATAACTTTGTGATCTGAGAAGGTGGGTGGTACAATTTCAATCTTTTTTAATTTACTGAGGCTACTTTTGTGGCCAAGTATATGATCTACTCTTGAAAATGTTCCATGTGTACTTGAGAAGAACGTGTATCCTGTTGCTTTTGGATGAAGTGTTCTGTAGATGTCCATTAGGTCCATCTGTTCTAATACATTGTTCAGTGCCTCTGTCCCTTTATTTATTTTCTGTCTGATTCATCTGTCCTTTGGAGTGAGTTGTGTGTTCAAGTCTCCCAAAATGAATGCATTGCATTCTGTTTCCCCCTTTAATTCTGTTAGTATTTGTTTCACAAATGTATGTGATCCTCTGTTGTGTGCATAGATATTTACACTAGTTATATCCTCTTGTTGGACTGACCCCTTTGTAATGTCCTTCTTTGTCTCTTGTTACTTTCTTTATTTTGAAGTCTATTTTGTCTGATACAAGTACTGCAACTTCTGCTTTTTTCTCCCTATTATTTGCATGAAATATCTTTTTCCATCTCTTTACGTTCAGTCTGTATATGTCTTTGGGTTTGAAGTGAGTCTCTTGTAGGCAGCATGTAGATGGGTCTTGTTTTTTATCCATTCAGTGACTCTACGTCTTTTGATTGGGGCATTCAGACCATTTACATTTAGGGTGATTATCGGTAGGTATGTACTTAATGCCATTGCAGGCTTTAGATTCATGGCTACCAATGGTTCAAGGGTAATTCCCTTACTACCTAACAATCTAATTTAACTCACTTTGTATGCTATTAAAAACAACCTAAATATTCCTTTTCTTTCTCCTTTTTATTCCTCCTCCATTCTTTTATGTTATGAATCATATTCTGTACTTTTTGCCTATCCCTTTGTGACATATGTTTAGCCTTAGGAATACTTCCATCTATAGGAATCCCTCCAAAATGCACTGTAAAGGTGATTTGCGCGAGGTAAATTCTCTCAGCTTTTGCTTATCTGAAAATTGTTTAATCTTCCTTCAAATTTAAATGATAGCCTTGCCAGGTAGAGTATTCTTGGTTCGAGGCCCTTCTGCTTCATTGCATCAAATATATCATGCCACTCCTTTCTAGCCTATAAGGTTTCTGTTGAGAAATCTGATTATAGCATGATAGGTTTTCCTTTGTATGTGATCTTTTTTCTCTCTCTAGCTGCTTTTAAAAATCTGTCTTTATCCTTGATCTTAGCCATTTTAATTATTATGTCTTGGTGTTTTCTTCCTTGGGTTCCTTGTGTTGGGAGATCTGTGCATCTCAGTGGCTTGAGATACTAACTCCTTCCCCAGATTGGGGAAGTTTTCAGCAATTACCTCCTCAATGACACTTTCTATCCCTTTTCTTCTCTCTTCTTCTTCTGGTACCCCTATAATGCGATATTGTTCCATTTGGATTGGTAATGGGAATCTCCCAATATTCTTTCATTCTTAGAGATTCTTTTTTCTCTCTGTGCCTCAGCTTCTTTGTATTCCTCTTCTCTGATTTCTATTCCATTTACTGTCTCTTCTACTGCATCTAATCTGCTTTTAAATCCTTCCATTGTATGTTTCATTTCAGATATGGAATTTCTTAATGATTGACTCTCCATCTTAAATTCCTTCCTTAGTTCTTGAATATTTTTCTGTAATTCCATGACCATGTTTATGGTTTTTATTTTAAACTCTCTTTGAGGAAGGTTGGTGAATTCAGTTTCATTTGGCCCTTTTTCTGGGGTTTGTGAGATTTTTGTCTGAACCAGGTTCCTTTGATGTTTCATAATTCTATGTTGTGTCCTCTAGTGCCCTGAATCTCTAGTCTCTGGAGTTGCTCAGCCCCTAGAGTGAGATTGGGGGTCATAGGGGAGCTGAGCTGGGGCCTGGGGGTAGGAAAGATCTGTTTCCTGATTCCCATCTGCAGTACCTGTCTCCAGTACCTGTCTCCAGAGCCAGTGAGCTGAGCACACAGGTGTAAGCCTCTGTGCTTGGCATCTCTAGCTGTTGTAGGTTGGACCTCCTGCTGACTGGCCTGATGTTAGCACAGTGACTTCTGGTTTGCGAGCCAGTGCTGTCTGGCTAGGAGGCTGTCAATCACAGTGGGGTCCTTGGAGCTGAGTAACCAGCCATGGAGGTGGGCACCTAAATATCCTCAAAATTCCCAATTTGATGGGCAGAGCACACTTGGACCACCTTGTCCACTATCCCTTCTCCTGCACACCTAGCTCCTTGTAAACCCCACCCCTTCAACAGCCCTCTCGCTGCTAGGAAGCCTGTCAGACCGCCTGCCTTTCCCTTGTCCCAGAGCAGCTGGGTGTGGATCTGTCCTCCACAAATGGCCAGAATCTGTCTCTTAAGTACTCCACCTATACCAGCTCCCCATCCTCCAGAGAACCACACAATGTGGGTTTGCACTCCAAAGCAGACCTTCATGGATGGGTGCTCATCAGTCCCAGGTTTCCACTCCTTCCCTGCTCCATTTCTCTTCCTCCCACTGGTCATCTGGGATGGGGGAAGGGCCTGGGTCATGCAAGGTTAAGGCTTTCGTACGTTACCCTGTTTCTTGAGGTCTGCTTTGTTCGTGAGGTCTGTATGCTGTCTGGTGCAGCCTTCTTTCCTGTTGCTGTTTTAAGGTTAGTTGTATTAACTATATTTTCCCACTATCTGTGGTTTTGGGAGGAGTTCTCTGACTCACCTTCATGCCGCCATCTTGAATCAACACTCCAGAAACGTTTTATGAGATAAAAAGGTGCAGTATTATGTCAGGAATAAGAGAAAAGTGTATATCTCCTACCTTGTGGCTATGAGCATTGGGTTCCTTGAAACTGATGAAGTTAGAGGGACACATAGAACATGTAAAATGAAAGAGCACCTTTGCCTCACTCAAAGGCCAGATAACCCTGAAGAAGCCGGCTGAAAGTCAGACAGAGAGAGAGAGAGAGGGAAAGAGAGAGAAAGACACTCCTTGTGGATACCCACCTGAATGGGCTGTTGGAGTCTGTTTCCAGACACACAGACCTTTGAGAAGCTACTCAAGTGAATCCTCAGCCTAGACCCTCACAGTTGTCAATAGCTTTCCTCAGTCTCTTGCATCCAAGGAGAGCCTCTGAAAGGGAATCCTGGCTTCCACTCAGTTGACATTCCCAACTACCAAGGGACATGGGGAATCCACTGAGGGAGACTCAGGAGAACCTGTTGCTTGAGACTTTGAAATCGGCCACCAGGCTAATCCCATTTCAGTGGCTGATGAGTGCCTGATGTTGTGTGCCATGGATGGCATTTTTGTGAAAGGAGAGTGAAAGAAAAAGGAAAGTTCAGATGCCAATACTCACCTCCCAAGTTTTTCTGGGCGAGCCCCCAAAGATGATGCTGGGTTTCTTGTTCATGGAGTCAAAAAATGAACTTTGTAAACACTCAAAGTAGGAGAGTAAGGGAGAGGTTTTATTTAGAGATAAAGTGAGAAGACAAGGATCCTGGCTCATCCCAGTGGGGACAAGAGTGTCTTTGGCTGTGTGCTGTCTATGGGTTTTATAATGTGATAAAGGGCTAAGGGTATGGACCTGTTAAGTGGTCCTAGAATGTTCATCCTTGAGGAGACACTAAGTCTCTTTTCTCACCAGTCTTCCAGATAATACTGCAAAATGAACATAAGAAATTTATTGCAGATTTATTTCCCAGAATAATTGTGTTTTGGTCTAGGAGCACATCAATCATCAATCAAGACTGCCTGCCCTGCCCTCAAGGTGATCTGTTTGCCAAAGAGTTTAAAAGGCAATCTAAGATGGGATCTTTCTCACTTCTACTATGTTGTTTATGGCTGGGCTTGCTTGCCATTAATTGCCCATGTTGCAAATCACCTGATCAGGTCTGAAGGAGGAAAAACAGCACATAGTCCTGGGCCTTTTAGCATGTGAAAGTGAAACTTACACATAATTACAAATGATTAACATACCAAAAAACGGGCTACTTTAATTTATCTGGGGCATATTAACTGATCTCATTGAAGAATGATCTAGAGCTTAATATTTAACCTGGAGTTTTGGTAAGGGGTTTCCTTGAATGTTGTTACACTGCTCTGACTGTAATTATCTTGCCTTGCCTTTTCTGGAGGTCCTCACCATACTGTGTTTAAACCCACCATCCCTGTCTCAAAATGAGGATGTTCCCTTGATTCACTTAAAAAAATGATTCACACAGAGATCCAGCAATGAACATTTTAGTAAAATAAAAAGCAATTAAAAATTGTGTTCTTCAGTAGCTCATGAAAAAAATCTAAACATAGTGATAATCGCATCTGAAAATGAGATGAGCTACAGAAGACATTTAAATATTATTAGTAAGTTAGTTTCCTGAAAGCCAGGAATATTAATGTTAGGTGGCGGTAGAGTTTATTTTCCTGCATTCTTGTCCTGCCACAACAAAGAACGAAAGGGCAGAGACACAGTAATGAAGCAGAGAAAACTTTTGTTCTAAGTTGATATCGGTGTTCTTGTTCACATAGTCAATAAATGAACCTCACAAATGCTCAAGGTAGGCAAGCAGGAGAAAAGTTTTTATTCAGAAACAGGGAAGTACAAAACTCCCTGTGCACCCTGGGAGGAGCAAGGCTGCCACTTGGGGGCTCAGGTTGAGGGGTTTTATGCCTGTTGCTGCAGTGAGGGAGATAAGTTATTTGTTGTCTATAGGTTTACTCCAGAATGCCAGCTCTGTTTTCACTAATCACATTAAAGGTCACTTATTTTAAACTCACATGTCTATGTGACTATGGTCAGCAAACTGTTCCAATACACTGGGTTTCAGTGGAATTTCTCTATACATTGTTTCAACCAAAAACATCCTAATTTATTTTACATTACTGAAGCCTCAGCAAGGTTTTTTATTTTTCTATGGGCCTGTAACCCAGACTAACTGGACAAGGGCTGCCCCCTGTCACTTCTCTGTCTCAAAGTTACACACTTAAAGAGAGAAAGTGTGCATGTCCTCAGAGAGGAGGAGCCCTGAAAGGTTGGGGGTTCCCTTTTATGGACTTTTCAAAGGGCTATTGGGTGTAGGCTTGTTAAGTGGTCTCAAGATATTTATCTTTGATGAGAGACATTAAGTCTCTTCTCTTATGATCATTCCTCCAGGTAATTCTTCAAAATTAACACAATAAATTTACTGATCCAGTTCCTCCCTAGGATAGCAGCTTCCCTCTGGGAACATATCAGTGAAGACTTCCTGCCCAGCCCCAAAGGTTAGCTGAGTTATTATCTGTTTTCTAAATAACATATTAGGAGTCTTACCTCCTATCTTCTTGGCTTCAAAAATGTAATCTTAGCTTTAAGATGGGATCTTTCCTCTTCTTAATATGCTGTTTATCTGTAGGCTTATTTGGAAATTAGTAATGATGCTTGTCTCCTGTGCAGGTAGCAAATTATATGATTAGGGGTTGGAGGAGGAAATAAGAATATATAGATTAAGTTAAAGAATAAGCTGGGCCTTTTATCAGACTAAAGTAAATCTCACAATGGCATGATCTAATTAACACAATGAAGACATGGGCTGTGCTCAGATATTTTTCTTTGGGGAATATTTGAACATTCCAAATCACTCCTGGTCTTTGGAGCTTCAACTGATTAACTCATTAACTCTGAGTCCCTTCTGGCTCTCTAGTTTTATCTGATCCTTTTTAGTGGGCTCTATTGGCCTTATTCTCTCTCCACCTCACTCATATCTATTCTTCTGCCTAACATTAAAGTATAACAAATTCAGGTTTTGATATCAATAAAATATTAGAACTTAAAATTATCAGAATTTTAACACCCTTACTTCCACTTTTTAGTATCTTTAATTTACTTTAATGTAGCAAACAAATTAAAAATGAGTGAAAGAATATGTTGGGATGCAACCTGTTTTCCTAGGCCTCAGCCTCTAGGAAACACCAGCTGGCCTCAGTGTTTTTATATTAATTTCATGACTGTGTAAATGTTTCCCTCTATCTGAAACTGAAGTAGGAATTTTCCCCTGAAATAATTGCAAATAAATATGATATAGAATGCTATGAATTCAACCCTTAAAACCTCTCAGTGAATTAGTAACTTCACAAATTAATTCTTGCTAAAGTATCATATGTGAAAATACAAAAGAAATCACTTGGAACATTGTAGAAAAGGAAAGTTTCTGTACTCACTCTTTATAAAAATATTCTAGAAAAACTGTGACAAAGCCCTCCCCAGAGCCATCACAACCTGAGACAGGAATATCTTTTCTTCCTGGTGGACCTTGGCTCTAAGTTATACCCAACTCATGGCAGACGTTCCTGGGTCCGGTGGAAATGAGGCTTAGGTCTTCTCTCTGGCAAAGACACTAGTGACCAGAGGAGGAGCACATGTGAGCCCTCTGCGGACCAGAACCCACAGATTCAGGCACTCTTCTGGCCAAGGAAGGGCAGCACTGAACACTCAAAGCTACTTACTAATGGTGGCTTTGCCCCTTCTTTCATTCCTGGTCAGTGGCTGGTTTGGGTAAAATTGCAGTATTTCCAGAATCTCTTGCCAGGCTTTAGTGCATCTACATGCAACAGGTGTTTCCAAGGAGCGGAGCGTAGACCATCTCCCTATAAATAGGCAGTGACAAGGGCAAGGAGGGCTTATCTGCACCAGAGAGGTTGGGTGAAGGCTTCTACAGCTGGGTCGTGAGAGACACAGGGAGCAGAAGTGGACTGCTTGTAAGAAATAAATGAGTTTCTCCTAGCTGGAAAATGTATCCAGATGTCTAGCAGGTATTAAGATATTTGGGCACGAAAAATATCTTATATTATGGACCCCCCAGACCCCAGTGAGGAGTTGTTCATTATAGGAATGAGAAATCTACTGCTGTATACAGCTTCCCCATCTTCCTTTAGGTCCCCAGTGACTATTATTTTCCCCCCACATAGGGTAACCCATAAGTGAGTCTACTTGTACTTTAGAAGATCTGAGGGAGGTTGAAACAATAAGAACATAGAAGGAAGTATGGGCTACAACTTAAAGGAGAGGTGCAAAGGGCCCCATGAAGGTCTCAAAGACCCAGATATGGGTTGATTTTATAAAGACCTGGGTAATAAAAGAATAAATTTATGGGCAGCCCAATAGGATCATGTTATAACTGTGGCACCTATTAAATCCATAGCAGCAATTCCAGCTGCTTAGGTCCAGGACACAGAAGCCAGAGGCAAAGCCCCATGTCTGGCCTGTGTCCCTGCAAGACTTCCTGGGGTACAGTGCTCAGGCTCTGCCTGGGCCCTCACCACCATAGGATAATGATTTGGCATTATGGTTTGACTGAGAGGGAGTCAAGGTACTCACCTTGGGGGACATGGTGGATACCACATGTAGAATTAGCAGTTCATTGGTACCCTGTGGATGTACAACATGTCCTGGTGCTGATGGACACAGGAGCTGAATGTTCTCTGACTTATGTTAGCCCTGAGCATTTTCCAGGGACACCTGCTATGATAGATGTCTGTGGGGGTAAGGCAATTAGAGTGAAGAAAGTCCAAATATCATTGGGCATAGGGCATTAACCCCCAAAGGAGTATACTGTATACATTTCTCCCATCTCTGAATATATTTTGTGGTTACAGACCACTGCAGGTGAGTTCAGACTGAGGGTACATGTGGTAAAGGCAGTTCTTAGGGGACATGCTAACCACCCAAATCTAGCTCTGCCTGTACCTCAGTAGGTGACAAATACCAAATGATATAAATTGCCTGGAGGCCCAAGGAAATTGGAGAAAGTCTAGAGGAGTTTGAGAAGGTGGGCATCATAAAGCCCACTCATAGTCCTTTTAATTCCCCAGTGTAGCCAGTGAGAAAGCCAGGCGGCTCCTGGCATATGACCGTGGACTACAGGGAATTGAATAAAGTCACAACCCCTTTGCATGCTGCTGTCCCCTCTATAGCAGCCATTCTGGACACCCTCAGCCATGAGCTGGGAACATATTATGTAGTATACTTTAGTAATGCTTTCTTACCTATTGATATAGCACAGGAAAGTCAGGAACAGTTTGCCTTTACATGGGAAGGCTGGCAGTGGACATTCACTGGCCTTCCACAGGGATGCCTCCATAGTACCACCATCTGTCATGGACTGTAGTCCAGGACTTGGCCACATGGAAGAAACTGCAAGTGGTGAAGCTCTGTCACTACAATGATGATATTATATTCACATCTGATTCTATTGCAGATTTAGAAGTGGCAAGTCCTAGATTTCTGCAACATCTATAGGAGAAAGGATGAGCTGTGAATAGCACCAAGGTTCAGGGACCTGATTTGTCTGTAAAATTCTTGGGAATTGTCTGGTCAGGTAGAAGTAAAGCAGTCCTAGGCAAGGTCCAGGCTTTTCCTACCCCTACCACTATGGCAGTATTACAAGAGTTTTTGGGTCTTTTGGGCTACTGGAGAGTGTTTATCCTGCACTGGCACAAATTCTGAAGCCCTCATACTGGTTGGTGATAAAAAGCATCAGGTGGTACTGGGATGAAACATGTGCAGCTGCTTTTACTGCTGATAAGCGATCAGTCAAGACTGTACAGACCTTCAGTGTAAAGGAGTCATCAAGGCCCTGTGAACTAGATGTTCACATAATGGAAGATGGTTATGAATGGAGCAGCAGCTTGAACAGACACGCCAAACTATTGGATTCTGGTCACAATTATGGAAGGGAGAAGAGGTTCCTTTATAGAGAAGCAACTGACTGCTCTGTAACATGCATTTCTGGCTACAGAGCCCATCACTGGAACAGCTCCAACCAATGTAATAACCACCTATCCCATCATGGGGTGGGTGTGAGACTAGACCCAAAGGCCATGGAGTGGCATTGCACTGATGCCTACACTGGCCAAATGGGGTGCATATTTGCAGCAGCATAGCACCCTCTGTACTAGCCTCTTAAGTGGAGAACTCCAATGCTTACTGGGGCCAGTGATGTACAATAGTGGAAAGGAGGAAGAACTCATTTTTGAACCATTGGTAGCCAAAAGTCCTTATCAGGAGCAAAAGCCCCTATACACCAAGATTCTTGGTATACAGAGGGCTCCAGTTGTGGGCAGCTGCTGAGGTGGAGGGCTGTGGCTTTCCATCCTGTTACTGAGGCAATGGATGGAGAATGGAGAGGGGAAGAGCACCCAATTGGCTGATATGTGTGGCAGTATGGCTAATGGTCACCGAGGAGCCCTCCATTCTAGTTGTCTGCACTGACAGCTATGCCATCTGTTGGGGCTTGACCCTGTGGCTACTGACATGGTGCCATACCAACTGGATGGTTGGTCATCAGCTCCTCTGGGGGCAAGAGTTTTGGCAAATCCTATAGGCCTTTGGTCAGATTAAGATGGTTACCATATATGATGTGACTGGTCATTTGCCTTTGGCATTCCCAGGAAATTATGAAGCAGACACATTGGCACTGGTGCATTGACTAGAAGGAAAGCCTGCCTCTGATGCAGCCCAATGGTTACATCAGCATTTGTTGCATGCAGCGCAAAAGACGATGTGGGCTGAAGCCCACTGGTGGGGCTTGCCATTGACCTGTGAAGAAGTCAGCCAAGCCCAGAAGTAGTGCCTTGTGTGCTCTAATAGGGACTTACACTGAGCCTCACAGCAACATGGGACAGTAGCAAAGGGGCTGATACCCCTTGTCAGGTAGCAGATAAACTATATTGCACCCTTGTCCACATCAGAAGTATATCAGTATGCCATGATTTGTGTGGACACAGCTACTGGCCTGTTGGTTGCTTTTCCTGCATGTCATGCAGATCAGCAAACCATCAAAAGAGGCCTAGAGTGTCTCTTTACAGCCTATGGCTGGCTGCAGGTGATTGAGAGTAATCAAGGCACCCACTTTACTGGACATGCGTTACAAAAATGGGTGCAGCTATGGTGTGTGTGGGGTCATGGGGAAGACAGTGTAGCTCAGAGAAGACAAATAGGGACTCTGTGGCATCTTACTACACTGATGAACAGTGGCTGCAATGGGGTTTGGGGGGACTCGATAATAAGGGTAAATGTAATAACCACATTATTTTTCTTGTGAAACCTTCATAAGAGTGTATATCAATGATACCTTAATAAAAAATGGGCGCAGCAATTAGGAATAAAGTGGAAATTTCATGTACCAAAGAACCCTACCAGGGCAGGCATGATAGAGAGGTACAATGGTTTGTTGAAATCTAGCCTGAAGTTGGACACCAATAGTCTACGGGGCTGGTCGGTTCATTTATAGACTGTGCTACAGTGTTTGAATGAGAAGCCCCAAAAAGGAGCCTTAAACCCTATGGATATATTAACACACATTGCTGCCTCTCATGTACAGCTGTATGTGCAAACCAAAGAGGAGTTATTGAATCCAGGATATGGCCAGCATAGCAACATCCTGTTGCTAACCCCAACTGCATTAAATCCTGGAGACACTGTTAAGTGGATGTGGCCATGAACATTTTGCCATGTGGACCAGCAGTGGCTGGCCCTTCTGGAACTTTGGGGAAAAGGCCTGGAAGCTGGCCTCATATGTATTATTGGAGTAACAGCAGAGTGACCCCTGAAGATCATAGTAGTCTAACCAAAATGTCCAGGAGGTAAGAGCATCTTACAGGGAAGTTTTGTTTTATCTTTATGGCCAGTGCATGTACCTCCTGTAGCCATATATATTGACCCATCTGTAACTCCCACAGGGAGGGGAGTGAAGGTCTAGTATACTAGATCAGGGTGAGATCCATTCCTGTGACTCTCCTATCACAGGACCACTCTCTTGCATGCATCCTACCTGGTGGACAAGATTTGGCTATGCTGGTGTCATTAAAACATGTATCTTATTGCCCTTAAGGTTATTTTCTTCTACAGTCCCTGAGGTCTGGATGCACCCCCTGGCTGCAGCTTCCAAATGATGATTGCTCTGAACTCCCTATCCGTTCAGCTGCTGACTGCCTTTGGAATGAGTGAGCTATGGCCTTAAGGACTTTAAACCTAGATGAAACCTCTGGCTTGAGAATTATCATGATTTTATTGCTGTTGCTATTGTATGTTATTCATCTGGTTACAGTGCTACAGTTTTCTCACCAAGGAGCCATTGTAGAAGATGGGGAATGAGTAGATTGTAAGGTGAGATTTCTGGAGGGGAGGGCTGAGGGTAAAATTCCAGTATTTCCAGAATCTCTTGCCTGGCTTTAGTGTATTTCCATACAATAGGTGTTTCCAAGGGGTGGAGAGATGTTGCCCATCTCCATATGAATAGGTAATTACAAAAGCAAGAGAGGGATTGTCTGGACCAAAGAGGTTGGGTGGGGGCCTCTTCTTCTGCAGCCCAGTCACTAAAGACATGGGAGCAGAAGTGAACTGCTTGTAAGAAATAAATGAGTTTCTCCCACTTTATTTCTCCCTTTGACTGATTTCAGTTTGAATGGTATTTTGCCCTGGGATTTTCCCCCTGCAGTTACAACATCTCAGAATTTTCCTTATCATATGGTTTCTTAGGAAATAAATTTAGCTTGTTTCAATGAGCACTTAAGATGTTGAGTATTTTTTATAATAACAGTCACATTTGCTTCATTCACTTGTCTAATAGTCAACAGTTCCAATTCTTCCTTGTGTGGTTTCCTCATTTAATGGGGAGGTGGGAGCAGTTCCCAAATTTGGTATGTATGATTGTGTTACCTGGCCTTGCTGCTGGCGAAGCAGAACTTTCATCCTGGGACTGTCCTTGTATGACTGCATCTGTAAAGTCTCAGTAAGCCTTTATGTTTCAGAGATGTCTTGGTCTCTAGAGTTTTTGGCTTGTCAGGCTGTAGGCAGACAGATGAGAGACAGGGAGCAGGCCTCAGGGTGGACATGAGGCAGCAAGAGATTATGGCTGCCTGAATGTGCTGCCAGCTCACCGTAGGCCAGGAACAAAGAAACTGCACATATAAATGGAGAATTAATTTTCAGGAATAAGTATAAAATCCAGGAAAAGATGACTGATAAGGTAAAATATATTATACACAATTTTGTAATGCACTTCAAGTTTAATGAAGTTATTAGGTACTTATATGGATTTGAAACAGTAATTTTGATAGATTCTAGCCTGATGCCCCCTTCCAACTTCAAAGAGATTCTCATCTACCACCAACCCTGGAACTTTCTCCCTGCTTTAACTGGGATTTGGTGCTGTTTTGTTTCAGAGATGGAAAAAATGATGAGAATTTGTTATTTAATTTCACTGACTATTGTCAGACTTAATAAACACTCTTACTTTATACACCTGCATTTGTAAAAGGAAATTTCGTATTTAGCTCACTTTTATATGTATTTTTAGATACTTCCTTGAATTTTCGCATATGTCTGCTGTCATGGGTATGGTTCTCAGCTGCAGGCTGAGGTGACCGGGCATGGCTCCCTGCAGCTGGAGGGTCCCAGCCTCACTAGTTCCTCTCCCAGACTCTGGAATTTGCTTCCCCATGACCCAGAAGCTGCTGTACATGCCTCACTGTTGCTTCCTATCCATCCTCAGTGGTGACCAGGTCTGCAGCCCAGGTCTAAGGCCAGCTACAGCTGGGGTCCTCCCTGTGGGTGATCCCTCACTCACTGGGACCCTGGAAACAGGCAGCCCTGCCAATATGCTACACACTATTTCCTATTCTGCAGCTTAATCACACACACATGCATGCACACACACACACACCACAGATCAGTATTTGTGCATGTTTGTTTCTTAATGATATTTCTGTATTGAAACATCAAACTTCAGTTCATATCCTCTGCCTTTTTGCCTTGCTAGGAAGGCCAACCCTATTTTATTATTAAAATACATGATGCTCCATTCTGCCATATTATGCTGTTTAAAACTGTGGCAGCAAGTTAATTTATTTTAAAGTTTGAAAATTACATGTTCATATCTAACTTGATGCTGTTCCATTTTCTTTTCTTTTCACTTATTTTCATTCTGTCCTCACCCAAAATAAAAACTGACTTTCAGCAAATGCTCATTTTATATGTGACATCTCATAGGTGTCTTTTAAGTTTGGGATGCATCAAAGTTCTAGAGTCACAAAGTTCTAAAGTTGTATCTGTGAGACTAAGAAGTTGGTTTGCCAGCCTTTCATCATGGCAATGTAGTGTCCTCAATGTTTTTTTTTTGGTATTATTAATGTCCAATTACATGAGCAACATTATGATTACTAGACTCCCCCTATTATCAAGTCCCCACCACATACCCCATTACACTCACTGTCCATCAGCATAGTAAGATGCTATAGAATCACTACTTCTCTACTTTATGTTATACTGCCTTCCCTGTAGCCCCCCACTGCTCCATTATGTGTGCTAATTGTAATATCCCTTTTCCCCCTTATCCCTCCATTCCCACGTATCTTCCCCAGTCCCTCTCCCTTTGGTAACTGTTAGTCAATTCTTGGCTTCTGTAAGTCCACTGCTGTTTTGTTCCTTCAGTTTTTTCTTTGTTCTTATACTCCACAGATGAGTGAAATCATTTTATACTTGTCTTGTTCAGCCTGGCTAATTTCACTGAGCATAATACCCTCTAGCTCCATCCATGTTGTTACAAACAATAGGATTTGTTTTCTTCTTATGGCTGAATAATATTCCATTGTGTATATGTACCACATCTTCTTAATCCATTCATCTACTGATGGGCACTTAGGTTGCTTCCATTTCTTGGCTATTGTAAATAGTGCTGCAATAAACATAGGGGTGCATCTGTCTTTTTGAAACTGGGCTGTTGCATTCCTAAGGTAAATTCCTAGGAGTGGGATTCCTGGGTCAAATGGTATTTCTATTTTGAGTTTTTTGAGTAACTTCCATACTGCTTTCCACAATGGTTGAACTAATTTACATTCCCAGCAGCAGTATAGGAGGGTTCCCCTTTCTCCACATCCTCATCAACATTTGTTGTTGTTTGTGTTTTGGATGTTGGCCATCCTAACTGGTGTGAGGTGATATCTCACTGTTGTTTTAACTTGCATTTCTCTGATGATTAGTGATGTGGAGCATCTTTTCATGTGCCTGTTGGCCATCTGAATTTCCTCTTTGGAGAAGTGTATATTCAGCTCCTCAGCCCATTTTTTAATTGGCTTATTTGCTTTTTGTTTGTTGAGGTGCGTGAGCTCTTTATATAATTTGGATGTCAACCCCTTATTGGATGTCATTTATGAATATATTCTTCCATACAGTAGGATGTCTTTTTGTTCTACTGATGGTGTCCTTTGCTGTACAGAAGCTTTTTAGTTTGATATAGTCCCACTTGTTCATTTTTTATTTTGTTTCCCTTGCTCAAGGAGATGTGTCCAGGAAATAGTTGCTCATGTTAATATTCAAGAGATTTTTGCCTATGTTTTCTTCCAAGAGTTTTATGCTTTCATGATTTACCTCCAGGTCTTTGATCCATTTTGGGTTAACTTTGTATATAGGGTTAGACAATAATCTAGTTTCATTCTCTTGCAAAGCTGTCCAGTTTTGCTAACACCAGTTGTTGAAGAGGCTGTCATTTCCCCAATGTATATCCATGGCTCCTTTATCATATATTAATTGACCATATGTGGTTGGGTTTATATCTGGGCTCTCTAGTCTGTTCCATTGGACTATGGGTCTGTTATTGTGCCAGCACCAAATTGTTTTGATTACTGTGGATTTGTAGTAGAGCTTGAAGTCAGGGGGCGTAATCCCTTCCACATTATTCTTCCTTCTCAGGATTGCTTTGGCTCTTCGGGGTCTTTTGTGGTTCCATATGAATTTTAGAACTATTTGCTCTAGTTCGCTGAAGAATGCTATGGGTATTTTGATAGGGATTGCATTGAATCTGTAGATTGCTTTAGGCAGCATGGCCATTTGACAGTATTAATTCTTCCTATCCATGAGCACGGGACTTGTTTCCATTTATTGGTATATTCTTTAATTTCTCTCATGAGTGTATTGTGGTTTCAGAGTATAAGTCTTTCACTTCCTTGGTTAGGTTTATTCCTAGGTATTTTATTCTTTTGGGTGGAATTGTGAATCGAATTGTTTACCTGATTTCTCTTTCTGCTAGTTCATCATTAGTGCATAGGAATGAAACAGATCTCTGTGTATTAGCTTTGTATCCCACAACTTTACTGAATTCAGATATTAGATCTTGTAGTTTTGGAGGGGATTCTTTAGGGTTTTTTTATGTACAATATCATGTCATCTGCAAACAAGGACAGTTTTCCTTCCTTATCAATCTGGATGCCTTTTATTTCTTTGTGTTGTCTCATTGCCATGGCTAGGACCTCGAGAACTATGTTGAATAAAAGTGAGGAGAGTGGGCATCCTTGTGTTGTTCCGAATCTTAAAGGAAAAGCTTTCAGCTTCCCACTGTTAAGTATAATGTTGGCTGTGGGTTTGTCATATATGGGCTTTATTATGTTGAGGTATTTGACCTCTATACTTTTGTTTAGAGTTTTTAACATGAATGGATGTTCAATTTTGTCAAGTGGTTTTTCAGCGTCTATGGAGATTATCATGTGGTTTTTGTCCTTTTTGTTGATGTAGTGGATGATGTTGATGGAGTTTTGAATGTTGTACCATCCTTGCATCCCTGGGATGAATCCCACTTAATCATGATGGATGATATTCTTGATGTATTTTTGATACAGTTTGCTATTATTTTGTTGAGTATTTTTGCGTCTGTGTTCATCAGGGATACTGGTCTGTAATTTTCTGTTTTTGTAGTTTCTTCACCTGGTTTTGATATTAGAGTGATGGTGGCCTCATAGAATGAGTTTGGGAGTATTCCCTCCTCTTCTACTTTTTGGAAAACTTTAAGGGGGATGGGTATTAGGTCTTCACTAAATGTTTTATAAGATCCAGCAGTGAAACCATCTGGTCCAGAGGTTTTGTTCTTAGGTAGTTTTTGATTACCAATTCCATTTCTATGCTGGTAATTGGTCGACTCAGATTTTCTGTTTCTTCCTGTTTCATCCTTGGAAGGTTGTATTTTTTTAGAAAGTTGTCCATTTCTTCTAGGTTATCCAGTTTGTTAGCATATAATTTTGCATAGTATTCTCTCATAATTCTTTGTATTTCTGTGGTGTCCATAGTGATTTGTCCTTTCTCATTTCTGATTCTGTTTATGTATGTAGACTCTCTTTTTTTCTTGATAAGTTTGGCTAGATGTTTATCTATTTTGTTTATTTTCTCGAAGAACCAGCTCCTGCTTTCATCGATTCCTTCTATTGTTTTGTTCTTCTCAATTTTATTTATTTCTGCTCTAATATTTATTATGTCCCTCCTTCAACTGACTTTGGGCCTCATTTGTTCTTCCTTTAGTTTCATTAATTGTGAGTTTAGACTATTCATTTGGGATTGTTCTTCTTTCCTGAGGTAGGCCTGTATTGCAATATATTTCCCTCTTAGCAATGCCTTTGCTGCATCGCACAGATTTTGCGGTGTTGAATTATTGTTGTCATTTGTCTCCATATATTGTTTGATCTCTATTTCTATTTGGTAATTGATCCATTGAATATTTACGAGCATGTTATTAAGGCTCCATGTGTTTGTGGGCTTTTTCATTTTCTTTGAATAATTTGTTTCTAGTTTCATACTTTTGTGATCTGAGAAGCTGGGTGGTACAATTTCAGTATTTTTTAATTTACTGAGGTTCTCTTTGTGACCTAGTATGTGATCTATTCTTGAAAATGTTCCATGTGCACTTGAGAAGAATGTGTATCCTGTTGTTTTTCGATGGAGTGTTCTGTAGATGTCCGTTAGGTCCATCTGTTCTAATACATTGTTCAGTATCTCTGTCTCTTTATTTATTTTCTGTCTGGTTGATATGTCCTTTTTAAGTGAGTGGTGTGTTGAAGTTCCCTAAAATGAATGTATTGCATTCAGTTTCCCCTTTAATTCTGTTAGTATTTCTTTCACAAATGTAGGTGGTGTTGTATTGGGTGCATAGATATTTGAATAGTTATATTCTGTTGTTGGATTGACCCCTTTATCATTGTGTAATGTCTTTCTTTGTCTCTTGTTACTTTCTTTGTTTTAAATTCTATTTTGTCTGATACAAGTACTGCAACTCCTGCTTCTTTCTCCCTATTAGTTGCATGAAATATCTTTTTCCATCCCTTTACTTTCAGTCTGTGTATGTCTTTGGGTTTGAAGTGAGTCTCTTGTAGGCAGCATATAGATGGGTCTTGTTTTTATATCCATTCAGTGACTCTATGTCTTTTGATTGGTGCATTCAGACCATTTACATTTAGGATGATTATTGATAGGTATGCACTTATTGCCATTGCAGGCTTTAGATTCGTGATTACCAAAGGTTCAAGGGTAATTCACTTATTATCTAACAGTCTATTTTAACTCACTTTGTATGCAATTACAAACACAGACTAAAGATTCTTTGTTTTTTCCTCCTTTTTCTTCTTCCTCCATTCTTTGTATGTTATGAATCATATTCTGTACTCTTTTTCTATCCCTTGTGTGACATATATTTAGCCTTAGGAATACTTCCATGTATATGAGTCCCTCCAAAATGCACCGTAGAGGTGGTTTGTGGGAAGTAAATTCTTTCAGCTTCTACTTATCTGAAAATTGTTTAATCCCTTCTTCAAATTTAAATGATAACCTTGCCAGGTAGAGTATTTTTGGATCGAGGCCCTTCTGCTTCATTGCATTAAATATATCATGCCACTCCCTTCTGGCCTGTAAAGTTTCTGTTGAGGAATCTAATGATAGTCTGATGGGTTTCCTTTTGTATGTGATCTCTTTTCTCTCTCTAGCTGCTTTTAAAAGTCTGTCTTTATCCTTGATCTTTGCCATTTTAATTATTATATATCTTGATGTTGTCTTCTTTTGGTCTCTTGTGTTTGGAGATCTGTGCATCTCAATGGCTTGGGACACTATCTCCTTCCCCAGATTGGGGAAGTTTTCAACAACCTCCTCAATGAAACTGTACATCCCTTTTTCTCTCTCTTTTCCTTCTTTTACCCCTATTATGCGAATATTGTTCCGTTTGGATTGGTCACACAGTTCTCTCAATATTCTTTCATTCTTAGAGATTCTGTTTTCTCTGTGTGCCTCAGCTTCTTTGTATTCCTCTTCTCTAATTTCTATTCATTTACTGTCTCTTCCACTACATCTAATCTGCTTTTAAATCCGTCCATTGTATGTTTCATTTCAGATATGGAATTTCTTAGATTGAGTCTCCATCTTAAATTCATTCCTGAGTTCTTGAATATTTTTCTGTACCTCTCTCCCGCTGGTCCTGCTCACCGTCAGGATTACAAGCTCTTTCTGTTACAAGCTCTTTCTGTGACCCTCCAGGCCAGCGGAGGGAAAGGAAGGGAGGGAGAGGCAAACCCCGACAAGGCGAAGCAAGGGAGGCAAGAGCCGACTGTCTGCCCAATCTGCAGCCTCCCCCGTCCGCCATCCCCAGAGACAATCAGATGTGACAGGGAGCTCAGTCGAAGCAGGAACTTGTTTATTGCAGCTCAGAACATGGAATATATAGGGTGTGGTCTCTTCTGAGTTACACCTTATGCTAACAAGGCGACTTTCAAATTTCCAATCATGCACAGAGTTGTGTGCATGCGCAGTTGTCTCTGACATAAGAGGTGGACCAGAGTGAGAACTGTGGCACAGCTGAAACTCAAAGGGTTCTCAGCAGCCATTTTTGTGGCGCGGCTGAGATTCAAAGGTAGTTCCCCACATTTTCCCCCTTTTTGTTTTTGTATTAGCAAGAGAGATTCCATCCTGTACTCGAGGATGTGCCTGTCTTAGGTTGTCCCCATCTTTCAGGAGATCTTACCCGTCACTGACTACCATCCTAGCACTTCCAGTAATGACATTCTCAAGAGGTCACTTGCACCTCTCTGTAGGGCTATAAATGCCCATGAATTCTCTGGGGTATGGGGAACTCCTTCTTCAATCACTTGAGCTAACATAATTACCTTTTGCTGTAATGTCTGTTGTTGTTGATATGATCTTCACCACTGCATGAGCATGAAAATAACTAATGACATTACAATTATTATACCTCCTAATAACAGCTTGGGTAGACTAAACAAACTAGTTATTTCTTCCTATACTCTGGTAAAAAGGAAGCCGAGGGTAAGATTACAACCTCAGTCGGATTAAGGTTCACAATATCATGAAGGAGAATTGCAAACATTTTTAACATCTTTTCATTCCATGGTCCCTTAATATTCAGGGTAATTCCTCAACATTGTAGTAGCATTAATTGTATGCAGCAATGGTGAGCACGAGCAGGAGTAATAGTCCAGCCTTCATGACTCCTTTTCTTCTTATGCAATCCTCAAAAGGTCAGTCCTGGAAGAGAGAAGAAAGACAAGCCCTCAAGAGGTCACCCTCTTGGGGAGAGTCTATATCATGGCTTTCTTCCACTTGCTGAGTGGTCTGAGGGCAGAATTTCAAGTTCCTAGCAGGAACCCAAATTGGATTCGGTTCGCTTATAGGAAATACATATCCGAATCCTCTGCCCATACTTATCAGTGGATCTGGTCCTCGCCATTGCCCAGTCAACTGGTCTTTCCAGCGCACTTCTATTTTGGCATATGGTGTTTGATTTGTCCAGTGCCTTTGAAAGGCCGTTAGAGGTTGATCTTTTGAAAAATTTAAAATATTTAATGTAAGTAGGGCCATCCGTAATTGGTCATGGGGGCTTATTCCCCCTTTTTGTTTTTGTAATAGGTCTTTTAATGTCTTATTGTGATGCTCTACTATGGCCTGGCCCTGGGGGTTGTATGGGATTCCTGTGGAGTGGCTGATATGCCATGTATTAAAAAAGTCTTGTAACGCCCTGCTAGTAAAGCAGGGGACATTATCTGTTTTTATTTGATGTGGTATGCCTAATATAGCAAAACATTGTAAAAAATGGCTCTGTGCATGTTTAGCTTTCTCTCCAGCATGGGCACTAGCCCAGCAAGCATGGGAGCATGTATCTATTCATACAAAGACAAATTTTAGTTTTCCAAAGGCTGCATAGTGAGTGACATCAGTCTGCCAGAGACAGTTTGGTTTAATGCCCCTTGGGTTAACTCCAGGGGACTGGAGGGGTGGAATGTGTAGAAAAGGCAAACAGGATTTACAAGTCCTGATAACTTTTTTCAAGTCTTTAATAGGAATATGAGGAAATCTATGATGAAGTCCCCTCCAATTTAGGTGGGTAAGTTCATGAAGGTCTTGGGCCCATTGGAAATCTTGGGCCTGTTGCATGGAAAGTGCTTGAGCAGCAGAGGACGCTAATTGGTCAGCTAATAGGTTTCCTCTGGAGAGGAATCTGGGCAAACCTTGGTGTCCTTGGAGGTGCTGCAAGAATATGGGCTTGGATCGTGCCATCAGCAAGGATCTCACATGAATCATCAAGGGGATTATGGGGTTTTTATCTAACTTGATATAAGAAGAGGCTAAGGTGGGAAGCAAGTTCACCACATACAGACTATCAGAAAAAAGATTCATAGGTTCAGAAATTTTACTTAGGGCCAATGCTATGGCATACAACTCCTTAAATTGTATTGAGCCAGTAACCTTTTCAAAATGTTGGGTTTCTTTTAACTTGGTCGAGAGGTGAGGAGGGGGAAAGACAACAACAGCAGATCCCTCTTTTCCTCCATCGGTAAACACATTCAAGGCATCAGAAAGGGGCTTACTCAAAAAGAGTCTAGGGGCAGTCCAACTTAACTTGGAGAAGGAGGCAACCCATCTGCTAGGCCCATAAAGGCAAACAATCTTACCCAAAAAACCTGTCAGAGCCTCGGACACTCTATTGTGATTTCGCTTGATCCACTCAAAGTCGGACAAACGATAAGGAATGGTTAAAATTTCAGGGTCTTTACCATAATGTCTTAAGGTAGTGTCTCTGCCTTTGTCTATAAAATCTGCCAGTTGATCTAACTGGGCATACACTCGCGGACTGCCTCCTATTGATGCATGGACCCATTGGAGAGGGTTACCTTGCTGCGTGATAACAGCAGTAAGCAACTCTAAGCCAGGAAGAATCCACAGACAAAGGTCACAGTCAGGTTGATACCAGGCTAGTTTGGCATTATCAAGTGCTAATTGAATCTGTCTAAATACATGTTTATGTTCCTCCGTTAATACAACAAGCTCAGATGAAGTTTTATCTTTTAACAACTCAAAGAGAGGGATAAGGTCCTCTGTTGTAATGTGGAGCCAGGGTCGTAGCCAATTAAGCTCCCCTAATACCTTTTGTAGTTCTACCAGGGAGTAGGAGTCCTTGATAGATAGCTGGTGTTTAAGGGGGCACACAGAATCCAGGTGAAGCCTCACTCCCAGTATTTCAAAGGGAGGCACGGTCTGGACCTTATTGCTGGACACATGTAACCCCCCTTGTCTCAAGAGGGTTTGGAGCTTCTGGTAGGCAGAGCTCAGCTGTTGGGTAGTGGATGCTCCTAAAATAATATCATCCATGTATGCATATAGGACCAACCCTTCCCACTGTTGAAGGGGCTGTAAAACCTGAGAGACATATTGTTGGCAAAAGGCTGGGCTGTTAGCCATGCCTTGTGGCAACACTGTCCATTCGTATCACTCATCAGGCCCCTGAAAATTGGTGGAAGGTACGGAGAAAGCAAACTCCTCACAATCAGCGGGGTTGAGGGGAATGGAGAAAAAACAATCTTTAATATCAATCACAATGAGGGACAAATCTTTTGGAATGGACGGAATCCAGGGCAACCCCCTCAGGGGTGTGCCCACAGGAACCATCCACTCATTGATCTTTCTTAAATCCTGTAACATCCTCCATTTGCCAGAGGCCTTCTGAATAACAAAAACAGGACTATTCCATGGGCTTAGGGAAGGTCTAATGTGTCCCCATTTTAATTGTTCTTGGGTAATTTCTTTAAATCTTTGTAGCTTAACTTGTGGTAATGGCCACTGCTCCACCCAGACTGGAGGTCCTGGGAGCCATGTAATAGCAGGCATTACCGGAGCAGTGGCCTTTAGGATTGGGAGTGCAGCTTCACTCGTGAAAGGGGCATATTAGGTCTCAAAGCCTCAAAGGAAAGGCCTCCCCTATAATCACTGCCTTTCCCCGATATGTTTTCATAAAGAATTTTAGGATTATTGGTAATGTAGATATCGGCTGCTCCTAGAATGTCTTGGCCCAGCAGGTTAGCTGTCAGGCCAGAGGCAATGAGGGGTCTGACTTACCCATGGTTGCTATCTATGTCTTCCCATTTAAGCCTGTCCTTAGTCTCCTCAGAGGTCACATTGCCTCCGACCCCTAATAAAGGGGGTCCCAGGACTAGCCTCCAGTGGAGGGGAACTTCCTCCTTTCTAAGCACAGTTCAGTCTGCCCCAGTGTCAATTAGGCAGCGGAACCTTTTTCCCAATATGAATATATCCATCTTTGGTCTTACTCATGGTATTATGGGCACTGCCCAATGAGCCCTGGGGGAATCAGAAGAACTCCTTCCTCCTTGGGCTAATGGGGCTGGAGGTTGCCCCTCCCCTAGTTTAAAGGGTTGCCTTGGATGTCAAACTTAGACCTGCAGTCTTTCTGCCAATGGAATCCCTTCCTGCACCTAGGACAGGGAGTCCTAGGTGGGTACTGTCCCCTCCTGTTCATCAGGGGAGCCCCTTGATTGCCACTGCTATTTTTTGTAGCATGGTCATTAGGGCACTCTCTCTTGAAGTGTCCCATCTGACCACATCCAAAACAAGTTTGATTTATCCCCCTTTGTCTGGGGCTCTGCTCCCTGGGGACTGTAAAATGAGGGCTGCAGTCAAGTGCCTGCAAGGCGGCAACCAGAGTTTGTGCCTGCAAGGCGGCACAAAGAGTCTGGGACTGGTGGGCTTGAGTGCCCACATCCTTGGTGGTGACTATCCACCTTTCCATGGACCTATCTTTCAGCCCTGCACAGGCCAACTTGTGGTCAGTAGTCATCCCCTCCCAAACCAATATTTTAACAAATTGATCCTGCAATGGCCCTGGGGGAAATTTACGCTTCAAGCTCTTTTCCACCCTATCTACAAAGGATGGGAGGTCCTCAGTGGGATTTTGGGTGATTCCAGAAACCGGCGGTTCCAAGGGGCCTTCCTCCAGTTTTTTCCAGGTGGCCAGCCCAAGGGCTCTTACTTGCTCCTGATAAGGGGCAGGAATGGTGGCCTGCTGGAGACCTGTAGCAAACTGGTCACTGGTCCCTGAGAGCATCCCAAAGGTAACGGGAATCAGAGGGTTTGCAGATTGATTTCTCTCTGTCTGGACGTGGCATTCCTCCCTAAAGAAGGCACACCACTTAAGGAACAGGGGACCAGGAAGGACTGCCTTTGTCAAGCTCTTCCAATCCTGAGTAGTACAGTGCTGATGAGCTAACCCTTGGAGGATGGTCTTGGCCCACGGGGAATTAGGCCCATCCTCCGAGACTGCCTTCTTTAGTTCTTTGAGTTCTTGGGTCTCCCAGGGGTACCACGCAGCTTACCTGTTCCCGCCAGGGTTAACATTTACTGGAAATGCCTGATAAGATGGTGGCACCAGCCCATTCCCGCCAGAGTTAATGGTCGCCGGAAACGCCGGATAAGATAGTGGTGGGGCAGTGTCAGAGGGCCTCTCAGCGATATACGCTGATGGGTCGGGGCCAGCCCAGGTATCCATATCCATCCTGGGCAGGGCAGGATGGAGCTTAGGAGGTGGCCAGAGACATTCCTCATCAAAACATTCCCATTCCCTTTCCTCTGGGGGTGCAGACGCCTCCTTAGGTGTTAGTTTATCTGGTCCTTTTGGGTATTGCCTATTAGCTCCCTGTTTGCTGGGACTCCTTGTGGGACCCGCCAAGCAGGGCGATAAAGATTGAGTGTTCCCGAAACATGCTTTAAGGGCTGACAACATAGGGTACACTCCCAGAGGGGGATCTTCACACCGGTCTATCTCTCCCTTTCTGATCAGTCGTTCAACATGGTCCCAGGTGAAATAATCAAAGGGTTACTGACAGGGAGCCAGGGGGCTACCCTCACAAAGGTCTCCCAGACTCTTTCTGCCTGGAGATCTGAGAGTTCTAACCCTCAGCTTTTAAGCATATATCTCAGTGCTTTAAGCGCAGGTTCATCCTTAGAGGTTGCTTGTCCAACTTTCCCAGGAGTGCTCTTACCACGTAATCACCCACTGCTCACTCCGCCGCACTTTAGGTTCGTCAACTGAGGGATCATTGATCCGGTCTGCATGGCCTCTTCGGGTGTTCCTCACACAGAGCACCAGCTGTCAGGGTTTCTAGCCTCTCTCCCGCCAGTCCTGCTCACCGTCAGGATTACAAGCTCTTTCTGTTACAAGCTCTTTCTGTTACAAGCTCTTTCTGTGACCCTCCGAGCCAGTGGAGGGAAAGGAAGGGAGGGAGAAGCACACCCCGACAAGGTGAAGCAAGGGAGGCAAGAGCCGACTGTCCACCCAATCTGCAGCCTCCACCGTCCGCCGTCCCCGGAGACAATCAGATGCGATGGGGAGCTCAGTCTAAGCAGGAACTCGTTTATTGCAGCTCAGAACACAGAATATATAGGGTGTGGTCTCTTCTGATTGGTTACACCTTATGATAACAAGGCTACTTTCAAATTTCCAATCATGCACAGAGTTGTGCGCATGCGCAATTGTCTCTGACGTAAGAGGTGGACCAGAGTGAGAACTGTGGCACAGCTGAAACTCAAAGGGTTCTCAGCGGCCATTTCTGTGGCGTGGCTGAGATTCAAAGGTAGTTCCCCACACATAAGCATGTATATGATCTTTATTTTGAACTCTCTTTCAGGAAAATTGGTGAGTTCAGTTTCATTTGGCCCCTTTTCTGGCTGGGGTTTGTGAGATTTTTGTCTGAACCATGTTCTTTTGACATTTCATATTTCTGTGTGGTGTTCTCTAGTGCCCAGACACTGCAGTCTCTGGAGCTGCTCAGCCCATAGAGTGAAGTAGGGGGTCATGGCAGAGTGGAGCTCATGCCTAGGGGGAGGAAAGATCTGTTTCCTGATTCCCGTCTGCCATGCCTGTCTCCAGTATCAGAGCCAGTGGGCCAAGCACACAGGTGTAAGCCTCTGTGCTTGGCATCTCTAGCTGTTGTAGGCGGGGCTTCCCTCTGACTGGCCTGATGCCAGCCCAGTGATTGCCGGTTTCCAAGCCAGTGCTGTCAGGCCAGGAGGAAGTTGCGGCATGACACACTGTCAATCCAGTGGGGGGGCCTCAGAGCTGAGTAGCCAGCCAGGGGGATGGGACACCTGAAGTTCCTCAAAGTTCCCAATCTTCTGGGCAGAGGGTACCCAGACAACCTTGTCCCCCTATCCCTTCTCCCACGTGGCAAGCTCCAGGCAAACCCACCCCTTCAGCTGCCCTCTTGCTGCTAGGAAGCCTCTCAGACCGCCTGCCTTTCCCTTGCCCCAGAGTGGCTGGGTGTGGATCCCATCTTCCACAAATGGCTGGAATCTGTTTCTCAAGCACTCTGCCTGTCCCAGCTCCCCATCCTCCAGAGGACCACACAGTGTAGGTTTCTGATCACAAAGCATATCTCTAGAGCTAGGTGTTCAGCAGTCCCAGGCTTCCACCCCCTTCCTGCTCCATTTCTCTTCCTCCTCCTGGTGAGCTGGGATTGGGGAAGGGCTTGGGACCTGCTGGATCAAGGCTTTCATACGTTACCCTGTTTAGTGAGATCTGCTCTGTTCGTGAGGTCTGTGTGCAGTCTGGGGCAGCCTTCTTTCCTGCTGCTGTTTTAGGATTAGTTGTATTAACAATATTTTCACACTATCTGTGGTTTGGGGCAGAGTTCTCTGTCTCACCTCTCACTCTGCCATCTTGAATCTGGGATTCCCTGTCCTCAGTAAGTTTTAAAGTTTTTTTTTAAGTGGGACTCAGTATTTTGTTGATGTGGAAAACTTGTATGCTTGCTTAGTTTAGTTTTTAAATTATTGCTAAATGTGATAATGATTTTAGTATATTCCACATAGGTTTGTCAGCTTTTCTTCATATTCCTATGAGTTGTGATTGTTAAAATAGATTCTTCTGCTGTTTAGTGTTTGCAGTCATTCTCAGATGAGAAAAGCCCATTCCAGCTCTTCAGTCCACTGTTTGAATTTGTCCCCTGCCCTCCCTGGTGCATTCCTATGGTAGGTGCAGGAGCCCGGCCAGTCCTGCTCTCAGCCTCTGGGTGAGCAGTCCTGCCACTGCTGTTTTCTGGGAACTGTGTTTGCTGAAATTCTCTTAATTAACCAGAATTGCACCCCAACCACTTTCAAGATCTTTAAAGTTCTTACGTTTAAAAACCAAGTATGTTTCAGGAACTGATCTGACCTAAGTATTTTGATCTGTAAATTATTGTACGAAAGTAATATTTTTTCTAGTATTGGATCATCCTTTCATTAGTGGTGTGAACTCCACCTATCAATGTATGCTGTCATTGAACCACACCTGTGATGGCCAAGGAAGAGACATAGATGCATCACTAAAAATGTATAATATTTCTGCATAAATACACTAATGAAAATTGTTGATGGAATTTTCAGGCCTTTCTGCAATGATATGCGTTATTGAGCCTATGAGGTTCATGTGCACAGGCTTATTTTCTCCATTTACACCAGAGAGGAACTCTGTTTCCCTTAACATGTTGAGAGAATGCTCACAAATCAGTGTTAAAGACTCTGACATACAATTTATATATTAAAACTGATTAATCAGTATTTACTCATTTCCATGTGTTTATGGCATTTTCTTAGAAAATAATCCATTTGTCCTACATATACACATTAGTGAAAGAATTCTACACTTTTTTGTACATTTTAAATTGTTACTTTTAAATGAAGAGATGGTCCATTTTAACTGTCAGGGTTATTTTACTGTGGATCCTTTTTAATTCTTTGATTCAGTTGTCAAAACTTGTGTAACTGATTGCTGTCCAATAATGTTTATTCTTCTTCAGTCATTTCTATTTTATCTTTTATTAACTTCTTTTTAATTTGTAACAACCTAAAACACCCGTCATTCCTGTTTCCTTCTTCTTTCTCTTAGTTTTGAAGAGGAGCAGCTGATATACTCATTTGCAAGCTCTTATTCTCTGTCACTGTTACACATTTTTTCATGACTGCACTCCATGCCCCTTTTCTGCACTGTCCTATGCTCACTCTTCCTTGTGATCCTGACTCTAGTTGGGAATACCCCTTTTGTTGGGGGAGCATTGTGTATTTTCCTCAGTTCTTGTCCCCACCACAAGAATTGAAGGACAAAGACAGTAGTGAAGCAGAGTAAAAGTCTTACTTAAAGTTACTTAAAGAGAGAAAAAGTGCAGTAGGTTACCTCAGGGAGGAGGAGCCTTGGAAGGTTTGTTTTATTGAAAGAGAGAAAATCTATGCACTTAGAAAGTGCGGGCGACCTCAGGGAGAGGAGTGAACTGAAAGGTTTAGTGTTCCCCCTTTTAAGGATTTTTCAGGAATGTGGTGAAGGGCTGGAGGTGTAGATTTGTTAAGACTTAACACAGGAAAGTTACTGCTGCATATCGGCATCTTGGTCTGGAAGCTTTCAAACAAGACTGCCTGCCTTGTCCCTGAGGTAGGCTGTAATTGCTTGCTAAGGAGTATGTTAAGAAACTTCTTTTCAACTAATTGGGTTTTAAAATTCAATCTTATCTTCAAGATTGGATCCTTCCCATTTTTACTATGTTGTTTATGACTGGGCTTGCTTGCCATATCAATTGCCCAGGTGGCAAATGACATGATTAAAGCAGCATTTGAATAAATAAAAAAAATAACCTGGGCCTTTTTAGCAGGCTAAAGTAAATCTTACAATGGCATGATCTAATTGACACAGTGAAGATATAGACTATGCTGAGATACTTTTCCTTATCTGGGGAGTATTCAAACTTCTAGGCCAAGTTGCTCCTTTTTTTTTATGAGCTTTAACTGATTAACTCATTAACTCTGGGTCTTTTTTAGTGGACTTTCCTGGCCTTATTCTCCTTCTACCCCTTCTCATATCTATTTTCCTGCCTGACACTTTGATTTTACTTTAACCCTTTTGTTTAAACTACTTTGTCCTTTTGTTTATTTTTTGTTTCTGACTACCTGACTGCTGTTTAGTTTGTTACCATGTTACCATGCTTGTGTACCTGTGCCTATTTAATACACATATTTTTCAATTAGCTGGGATTTTCTCTGTGACATCACAATTGCATTTGATAGATGCTATGGTTATTCTTAAGTGTAATAAAGTCTTTACAGCTTGGATAATGGCTATATTTGCATTTATCCTTTTAGATATACTAAATCATCCAGATGATTAGTCATGTAAATGCATTATAAATACAGTGATTTCAGAGCATATTGCTGTTAAATACTCCATTGAAGTTTAAGGAATTAATAATTTCTCTCAATTTCTGTTTCCAAGTATATATATTCCCTATATATATTTTAGCTACATACACATTCATAAATGTTATTTTGTAGTTTATTTTTTGCTAGAAATATATAATACCCATTTTCCTGTTCCAATTTTTTCATAAGATACATACTTAACCTCACTGAGCTGTTTGCAATATATTTAGAATAAAAGAATATAAAAAGTAACAAAGTAGAGGATTCAAGATGGTGGCATGAGAGGTGAGACAGAGAATTCCTCCCAAAACCACATGTAGTGTGAAAATATTGTTAATACAACAAGCCCTAAAACAGCAACAGGAAAGAAGGCTGCAACAGACTTCATACAGACATCATGAACAGAGCAGACCTCACGAAACAGGGTAAAGTACCAAAGCATTGATCCAGCAGGACCCAAGCTCTTCCCCCACCCCAGCTCACCAGCAGGAGGAAGAGCAATGGAGCGGGGAGGGGATGGAAGCCTAGAACTGCTAAAATCCCAGCCCTGGAGGTCTGCTTTGGACCACAGACCTACATTGTTTGGTGCTCTGGAGGTTGCTGGGATTGGGGAGCTGGGACAGGCAGAGTGCCTGAGAGACTGAGATTCCGGCCATTTTGTGGAGGACAGGGTTCCACATCAGGCCACTCTGGGACAAAGGAAAGGTGGGCGAACTGACAGGCTTCTTAGCAGTGAGAGGGCTGCTGAAGGGGTGGGGTTAGCACGGAGAATGCTAAGTGGGAGAAAGGATATGTGGACAAGGTTGTCTGAGTGTACTCTGCCCAGCAGGTTGGTAACTTTGAGGAGCTTCAGGCACCCCATACCCCTGGCTGCCTACTCAGCTCCGAGGCCCCCAACTGTCACATGCAGCCTGTTGCACCTTCCTCCTGGCCTGCCAACACCTGCTTGCAAACCAGCAGTCACTGCGCTGGCATCAGGTCAGCCATAGAGAGGCCCCACCTACAACAGCTAGAGACACCAAGCACAGAGGCTTACACCCGTGTGCTTGGCCCACTGGCTCTGATACTTGAGACAGGCACTGCAGCCGGGAATCAGGAAACAGCTCCATATTCAGTAGTATTTCTGAGGAAAATACTTAATTTTTTAATTAATCATAGCATTTAAGCAGATCATATTAGAGTGATTTTTAGCTTTTCTCAAGGGATTTGATTATCAATATAAGTTATATATAAAACAAATTTCTTTAAAAGAGAGAATTGGCTTCTTTAATTGAAATACCAGAAAAGCTACTTCAGCTCAGAGTATTTCAGGGATAGAGATATCAGATAATTATAGATATGGCTTCTCTTTAAAAGTTCTGAGAAACAAGGTGTTGCAATGGAATGAAGACAGAAGTGGTTTTCACTTTCTTGTGGGTGACTTTCTTGTGGGTGAAAAGCTATGCTATAGAATCATGTGCACAGTTGGGGCTGGCATAGTCATAGCTAGCATGTGCAGGACATCATGCAATGGGTTCTGGTCCAATATGCCAAATCAGAGATACCTGTACTCACCTCCCCTTGGGCACCAAATCTAAAGCTACACAAGTAACACTTCCTTCTGAAAGATTCCAGAAACCAAATGACTCCTACATATGGGCAAATGAGAAAAAACAACATCGAATGGGTAGAGTAGGCTTAGACATGCTGTTGCCATAAACCCCACCCCATCACAGCAACATACAGTTGGAAGGGTACTCACAACTCCTAGCTTCTCCCTGAGAAGTGAACTTTTGGACCCAACACCTACAATTGCTAAGACTTCCATTTGAGGAATGGAACCCCCAAACACCTAGCTCTGAAAACCAATGAGGCTTGCATCCATAGAATACAAGACTGCAGTAAACAAAGAAACAATTCCCAATGAGTTTTGTGAGGACTCCTCATGGCTATCCACCCAGGGATTAGCATAGAGGCAGCAGTCAGAAACACACATTTCCCAATCTCCCATGCAAGTGTGAAAAGCAAACATTGAGATCTTAATAATGCTTGATATTCAAATACTGAGCACCTGCTCAGTACCGGGCACTGTGCTAAATACTTGTATGTCATCTCACAATGGCCATCCTAGGTGTTGTTTATTATCCCCAACTTACATATGAGGAAACTGAGTTTCTAAGAGGTCAAGTAATTTGCCCCATGTCATTCAGCTAGGGAGAGGCAGAGCTGGGATTCAGTCCCGTGGAATCTGTCTCTAGTGCCTGCATTCTTACTGACTGTGATGCCTCCCAGAGCATTTTTCACTTGATGGCCTGAACACCAACTGAGTGATCCCTTGCAGGTATTTTTGATCTTACATTAGAATGTCCTTGTTGGTTCTTTTTGGAGTGTTGCAAAAGACCAAATAGAAACAATGGGCACATTTTACAGTTCTTGTAAAACTGAAAAAAAAAAACACCCTAAAATATAGTAGAATTTCTTTTTCATGAAATAATAGTTATTTACCTCCTTCCAAAATTTTCATCGGGGTGTACACATGTGTGGGTAAAATTGCAGTATTTCCAGAATCTCTAGCCTGGCCTTAGTGCGTCTCTGTATCAGTAGGTGTTTCCAAGTGGTGGGGAGAAGTAGGCCGTCTCCATATCAATAGGTGATTACAAGGGGGGTGGAGAGGCCAGCTGGCAAGGAGACCAGAGTTTTTTTTGTTTTTTTGTTTTCCCAGACAGGTCAGGGAAGAGACACAGGTGAACAGGAGTAGACGACTTCTTGTAAGCAATAAACAGGTTTCTCCAACTTTATTTTTCCCTTTGACTGGTTTTGGCTTCAAAAGTTTATTTGCCCTAGGCTGGGAGCACATTTTCCCCCTGGAGTTACAGAGACCCTTAATAAGCCTGGGTGGGATATGCAAGGAGATGACAATTACCTCCTTGTTCCTGTCTTCAGCATTGTCTGTTGTTCTAACTTTCAGCTGTTCCTTAATTTGGCTCCTCTGAGTGTAAACCTGATGCCGGGGTTCTTGTTTGCAGAGTCAAAGAATGTGTTTAGCAAACACTCAAGGTAGGAGAGCCAGGGAGAGGCTTTTGTTTAGAGATAAAGTGAGAGGACAGAGCTCCTGTCTCATGCCAGGAGGGGACAAGAGAGTCCATGGTGGTGCATTGTCCAGGGGATTTATGCCAGTTGAGGATTTTTTAGGAATGGGGGTGTGAGAGCAAGAGAAACTCCATTTTTAAAAAAGAGAGCCATTTTAAGGAGGAGGCCTAAACCCCGACCTAGTTCTAAGAAAACTTTGTTCCAGTTACTGGAAAAACCACCCATAGTTCCAGTGACCCTCACCCCAGATACTTCCCTAGCAACAACTTCAAGGTCCAGACACTCAAGGTCCAGGCTCTCCTGTCCCTTAAAGATAACATACCTTACATGTTACATCAGCAAGCAGCTTAATACCAGCCGGACTCAACCAATAAAGAATGTAAAAACCACCCTTACTTTAATTCACCCAATCAGCATATGCCAAGTTAGTGCTACCCTCTCCCTACACCTTGTAATGCATAAAAACCTTGCCTACCCTGGGCTCGGGGCTCTCACTTTGGAACCGCTGCATCAGTGACAGGTGTGAGATCGAGCTCGAGCTTGAAATAAACGGCCATTGTGTGTTTGCATTGGAATCGGCTCCTTGGTGGTCTTTCGGGGACTCGCAACTTGGGCACAACAGGGGTAAACGGATAGAGGTGCAGACTTGTAGGATGCTCATTTTTGATGAGTAGAAGAAATTTGCTGCTCTAATTCTTTCTTAGGATATCAGCTTCCCTCCGGGAGCATACCAGTGAAGACCACCTGCCCTGCCCCATTCTCTGCAAAACATTAGTAACTGTCCACCATTCTCCAGTGATTGCTGATGTATTTACAGTAGAACTTGCTGCAATTTTCCAAGTTTATTGAATGAAGTACCCAGAGGGAGAAGGCTTGAATCCCAGCTTCCAAATGTCAACATCTTTATTTTTAAAAAAATCTCACTTCATCCTTAAAGCAGCCCTGTTGAGAGAGGCATTTGATATGGTGCAATGCACTTAGAGACCAATGAACAACCATTATTTAATTTAATACAATTAGTTATCATATAGTGCTTTATTTACAAAAATACTTAGAATCTATGTCATTTGCTTATGCATTCACATATTCATTCATTTGTTCAACACACGTTCATAATTTCCCCTGGTCTGTCTCTGGTGTGTGTTCTGACAATATTCATGTTCCAGGGTAGACATCTCATAGAACCTCACAGTTTCTAGATAACAAAATGCTTTCTACATACAATATTTTCGCTGTGGCATAAGTAAGGAGTTGTGGGTATGTGTGAGGACAATGTGTAACCTTGAATAGCTGAGAGTTTTAAATCCTGCATATGTAAAATGAGAAAATAAAATGCATTTCCAATGATTGTTATATTGATTTAAGCTAATATAGCAAGGAGCTTTGCCTGTGTATGGCTCATATTAATGTCAGTAAATATTATTTCAGTGAAATAAGATGACGTGAAATTGTGAAGTTTTATATGTGTATAAGTTGTTGTCATGAGTTTTGACCTCCATAACCATTGATCATTAATTTATTGGAGAGGAAATATTTTCCCCTGCTCTTCAGGGTTCTTCCAGCTGGTCTAAGACTCAAAGTGAGATGAGATATATTAACAGGAGATAAACCCCAAATTTGATTACATGTGCATGAGGCCCAATAAAGAAATCAAGATGCAAAGAAATGGCCCAAGCAGACCGTTTTTATACATTTTAGACAAAGAGAAGATAAATCTGAGGAATTGACAGGGCAATGAAAATTTCTGTTTGTTTGAGAACTTCAATTAGCAAGGAATTCCAAAGAGCATTTGTGATGGGGTAGTAAATTAGTAAAAAAGTAACAAGATTTGTTTATGCAGCCTTTTCAGCTCTGAGTTCTCTATCTCTGGTGATAAGGGTGCTCTCTACCCTCCAGAAACAGGGAGGGCTCCTTTCACAGGGGAGATTTATCTCCTGGCTTCCGGAGGTGCCAAAGACGGCCAACTATCCCTCCTGCTTGGGCTGTTGCTTCATTTGTTTTAATTCAAAATAATCAGTAGACCATTGTGGCACATTTTGGGGTGGCCTGTCTTGGGCCCCTATGAAGGCACAGCCGGTGTAAAGATCCCAAAGTGGCAGCATGCCTCATGTTTGATGGAGGCCAGTGAGCTTGGAAGGAAGGAACAAGGAGTAAAGTGGGAGAAGATGAGGTTAGGGGTGCATGGGGCTCAAACTATGTAGAGCCCTGCATGTCATGGCAAAAGTTCTGAACTTTCTTCTGAATGGAATGGGCAATCATTGTAGGACTTCAAGGGAGCACACTGGTGTTGCAATTAGATTAAGATGGAGTATGTGGTGCAAAAAGAATTAGGGAAACCAGTTAGGAAGCAAGGGAGAGACAGTTGTGGCTCAGAACGGGATAGAGCCTTGGAGTTGGTAGGAGATTCTCCTTACACCCTGAAGGTAAAGACAAACCAAGTCTTAACTGATTAAATGTGAGATGTGAGAAAAGAGGAATTGAGGAGGACAGCAGGTTTTCAGGCTGAGCATTCAGAAGTCATAGTTATCATCCACTGACATAGATGGGTGCCAGAAGGATATATTTAAGGGGGAAGATCAGGAGTTTATTTTTGGACTGGCTGACATAGGGCAGGTATTTATTCATTCCTTTATTCTAGAAACATTTACTGAATGCATACTAAGTACTAGATATTGAACATTATCTACCAGCCTGCCAGAATCTGAAAATTTTATACAGAGGCCTCAACTGAGTTTAGTCACTCACAGCATCCAGATGGTCTCCCAGTACCTTACTCTCTCAAGGCTACATCACTGAAAACATCTCTGGCTGTGGAATGGTGGGCAGAATGTATATTCCAAGGATAAGGGGGCTGTGAGGAGCCTCCCACTGACCAGGAATTCATGTCTTATTTATGACTTCCTCTGACAATTAAGCATCCATGGGTCATTTGAGCTCATTCAGTGTCAATTTCCACATTTACCAATGGAAACAGTGGCAATACCAACTTCAGAAGGTTACAGGAGGACCTCCAGGACTTTGTAAGGCCTGTATAAAAATCTGCTGTGCAGAGGAGGCTGCTACCTCTGCTTCTTTATAAAGTATTTGTGAAATCACAGTCTAGTTGCAGGTCCATTTGGGTGAGCTGCAATGAGATAGCCCTTGAAAGACCAAGGGGAAGATCTGGAGACACTATGAGACATGAGAGTCTATTGGGACTTACGTCCAGGGAATCTGGGAGTGGCCAGCAGGATGAGGGTGCACAACTGTCATGCACAGGGAGGGAGGGAAGTGATTATATGGGGTGAGGGGACAAAGACTGAGTGTGCTTTGCTAGAAGGGATCATTCTAGTGTGAGCAGCACCCCAAGAAACAAAACCCTGGTCTGAGGGGTCTGCCTCCCAATAAGATGTTTCCATCTATAATGTAGGCGTGGATTTTGCCAGCCCTGGGCCATCAGCATACTGTGTGCCCAGCATACTGCCTGAAGGAGGGGGCTATGTGGACACATGGTTATTCTAGGACAAAATACAAGCAGGCGGTGCTTGTCCCCAGAGGCTTCTATTCCCTTCTCTTTCTAGTCCCCATTTGTCTTGTCCTTTCTCTTAGAGCCCTTATAGCTCCCAGATTGCTTCATTTATTTCTCAAATGTTTATTTGTCACCTAGCATGCGGTCAGTACATTCTTGCATTTGTTTTCATCTGGGTTTGCATTTATTCGAAACAGACCGGTTCCCAGCCCTTCCCCAGAGAGGTGGCTGAGCTGGAGAAATAAAACAAAGACCACTGAGGTGGGAGTGTGGACTGGGGTGGAGCCCGGGGCAGGGGAGTGTTACATGAGGCCTTGGCCCCAACCTCAGTTGCCCACCCCAGTTCCCCACTCACCACAGGCTCCCAGTGAAGCTGTCCAGGAGGAGCAGGTGCTGGACTTTCTGCCACCTCCACCCCCTCTTCCTTTCTGCCCTCTCTCCTTCCTAAGGCAGGTCCAGAGAGCAAAGTCTCCACCTGGCTGGGAAGGTAGGGGAAGGAAGGATAGTGGGGCCCGTGTCCAGGTCCAGGCCAAGGCCCTGGTGTTTTTCCTGGGTAGGAGCTGGAGGTACAGCAGAAAAGAAGCAGACAGACATCCTTGTACTCACAGAGCTTGTATTTACATGTGTGATAAACCCTGACTCTTCAGAACTTTTCCAGTATGCCGGACACGGTTCTAAGTGTTTTTAGTGAGTGTATTTCTCTGGACTGTGAACTTCACAAGGATTTGTCAGTTTTGTTTTCTTCACCCTTATGTGAGGCAGGGTGGCTACAGCTGCAAAGAGCTGGGTGTCTCCTTTTCCCAGGTCAGTTAGTCTCTGATAACAACAGCCCAGCAGGTTAGGTTCTGGTTCACTAGCTTCCCCAGAGGGCAGGCCTGTGAATTACCTATTATTTCTTTTAAGAATTGCACATTATTCTATTGAGTTATTTAAATAAAAAAAAGATTTCTGAGAGTTTTGTATATATTTGGACTAATCCTTTGTCAGATTAATATTCAGTTATAAGTTTAGCTCACAGTTTGTCATGTCACATATGCTGTGTTAAACATTTTGATTTTCAATGTAGTAAATAGTTTTAATTTTATGTTAATGTCAGTTCTTTTTGTGCTTTAAGAAATACTTTCTTAAATCAATATCTGGAAGTTTAATTGATATTTTATTCCAAAAGTAAAGTTGTGCCTTTTTCATTTAGGTTCTTATCCCACTTAAAGCTGATTGTTGAGTATTGTGTGAGGAGAGAATCCAATTTTATTTTATTTTTCTTATATGGAAAACCAAATGTTCCATTATCATTTATTGAATAGTCCTTCTTTTCTCTATTTGTCTACACTACCACTTTTGTCCTATGGCAATTTGTGAGCCTCTTTCCGGGCTAAGTCTACACTGTCTGAATTACTACAGTTTTATAATGCCTTGACATCTGGTAGAGCAAAAGCTCAAACTTGTTCCTTTTTAAGGAATATCTTGTCTGTTTTGGGTTCTATTAGTATAAAAGGTAAGTGATCAATTTATTGGGATTTGTTTGTAATTGTATCTATAGATCAATTTGGGAAGAATTTATACTTCATGACAATGCATCGTCATATTCTCAAGTATGTGTAACTGAGTTGGTTGGGCATTACTGGACAGTAAAGTCCTTTGAAAAATCTAAAGGCATAGATTTCTATGACTGCTAAGTGACTTATTAAATGCTCCCAGGGAAACTGATTAAGGGAGTAGAGCAAGCCAGGACAGGGAGGGAGAATGTAAACAAGGATGCAGTTTCTGGTAAATTCCAGCAGAGGGTCACTTTCGACTGATTTTGCAGAACTCTGGAATGTAAATTATGCTTGGAGTTCTGATCTGAAGCAAGGGAGTGGAGCTTTAACATTCTCGCACAGTTTAGACGTTAGCTATGGGCTTCCCTGGGGTGGACTGGGGCATAAATTACCAGACACTTTTGTCTGTCTATTAATATAGGGAAAATGGACTTCAGTAGCCCAAGAGCAACATGTACTAACTGTTGTCAGTGAAAGCATATAATGGTCATGGATAGAAGGAAAAGCAATAGATATGGACAGATCTCAACATTCTCTGCCATACTCGCCTTTTATTTTTGTGCTGTTTAATGTTTGAAATTAAGTTGGTAAGTTTCTGTACCCAGTTCCTTTGATTAAATTTAGTTTTAGGAACCTTATGCTTTGTTGCTATTGTAAATAGTGTCCTTATAAAATGCATCTTCTAAGTTGAATCATATAGAAATGTAATTTCTTATTACCAATTGTATGACCATTCATATTACTAAACTCTTACTATTGCTAATAATTTTTCTGTAAACACTCCTGGTATTTTCTAGATAAACAATCTTTCTAGTAGATAACCATGTCATCTGTGAATGCTGTTGGTGTTGTATCTTCCTCTCAATTTTTTTTCTTTGTATCTCTGGGTAGAAATTCTAGCATGATAACAGATATAATAGTGATAGTAGGATTCTTGTCTTTTTCCTTATTTTAAATGGTACATCTCTAACTTTCCTGTTAGGAACGATGTTTGATGTAGATTTTGGAGAAGTTGCTTTCTCAGATTAAGAAAGTTCCTTCTATTCTTAATTTACTAATAATTCTTATGGAAGTTCAGTGTTATTATTATTTTCCCTTAAAAAATGCCCAAGCCAGCAGTTTTATATGGATCTTTAAAACTCATTAGTAAAGAAAA
This sequence comes from Phataginus tricuspis, assembly GCA_029783875.1. Classification (NCBI taxonomy): domain Eukaryota; kingdom Metazoa; phylum Chordata; class Mammalia; order Pholidota; family Manidae; genus Phataginus; species Phataginus tricuspis. The sequence continues at coordinate 42,854 of JAQQAC010008880.1, forward strand.
ATTAAATATTAAACAACAATGAGATATGACTTACATCTAGCACACTAGAAAAAAATTCCTATCTGGGAATATTATAGACTACTGATTCAATTATTTTAGTAGGTATGGGACTATTTGGGCTTTCTTTTTTTGTATGGGGGGTCAGTTTTAGTAAAAAGATTATGTATGTATGTATGTAGTCCACTATAAGTGTATGCACAAATCAAAACTAGGTAGTTGAGGAGGTCTAGAAGTGAAGAGACAACTACTCTGTCACCCCGCCGTGTCTGTTCTCTTCTTAACATTGATATGATGTGTAGTTGTTTTCTTGCCTCTTGTTTACTCTCTGTCTCCCTTGCGCTTTTTAAGGGCAGGAACCCTTTTTATCTTGTCCACCATAGTATCCTTGGCACCTTTCACAGTGTCTGGCACATTTACTGAGCACATGCTATGTGTAAGGCAGTGTTCTATGCCTTTTACATGAGCCTTTTAAATTTTACATCTTTATAGAGATAAAATTTACATAACATAAAATTGACCATTAAAAAATATATCACAGAGTGACACTTAGCATATTCACATTGTTGTACAACCACTACCTCTATTTAGTTTTACGATAATTAACCACCTCAAAAGGAAACCCTGTACCCACTAAGCAGTCACTTCCTTCAAGCCTTGGTAACACAGATTTGTTTTCTGCCTCTGGCTTTATCTATTGTGGTTATTTCATATAAAAGGAATCATATAATATGTGACTTTTGTGTTTAGCTTCTTTCACTTAGCATAATATTTTCAAGGTTCACCCACATTGTAACATATATCTTTACCTCATTCCTTTTTATGGAGAATAATTTTCCAGTATATGCATGTATCTCTTTGAAATCCTGTTTTCATTTCCTTTGGGTATATACCCAGAAGTGGAATTTCCGGGTTGTATAGTAGATCTATTTTTAATTTTTTGAGGCGCCTCCATATTGTTTCCCATAGTGGTTGGATCAATTTAACATTCCTACCAACAGTGCATGAGGGTACCCTTTTCACCACATCCTTACCAGCTCCTGTTGTACCTTGTCTTCTTAATACTAGCCATTTTAATGGGTGTGAGGTGGTATCTCATTGTGGTTTTGATGTGCATTTCCCTGATGATTAGTGATGTGGAACATCTTACCATGTGTCTGTTGGCCTTCTTGATGTCCTCTTTGGAAAAATATCTGTTTAGTTCTTCTGTCCACTTTAAAATCAGATTGTTAATTTTTTCTTATTAAGTTGATAGAGTTCTTAATATATTTTTAGATATTAACCCCTTGTGTGATAAACAGATTGCAAAAAAAACCTCCTATTCTGCAGGTTGTCTTTTCATTTTGTTGATTTCTGTGCAGGAGCTTTGAGTTTGATTTTGTCCCATTTGTTGATTTTTGCTTTTGTTTGTGATTTTGGCTGTGTTTAACTTTTTTGAAGAAACACCAAAATATTTCCACAGCAGCTGCAATATTTCACATTTTCAGCAGTAATGAACAATATCTTCAAATCCTTGTAAACATTTGTTGCTTTCCATTTTTTAAACAATCCTAGCTATCCTTGTGGCTGTGAAGTGGCATCTCACTGTGGTTTTGATTGGCATTTCCCTGATGACTCAGCCGACCAGAACCAGGAATGGGGGTTGTTGTTTTCTTGGTCGCCACGGTTCTGGGATGTGGGTAATGGTAGGCAGGCAGTTTAAAACCCCATAGCATGCTCCTACAGCAAGGCAGCTGCTTCCTTCTTCACCAGGCCTTTCCCTGGTGGTGTTGGGTTTTGACTACATTCAACTGTTCTGCAAAAGGCTTTCCCCAGCTCATTAGTTGCTCCTGATGTCAGGGATGGAGCCCTAGAGTTCCTTGCTCTGCTATTTTCAGTGGTGTCATTCTTGTAATCATGATAATTCTTTGAGGTATACATCAATATCATCTCCATTTTATGGAACAGTAAACTAAGGCACAGAGAGGTTAATTAACTGTCCCAAGATCATAGAACCATAAATAGTGAAGCCTGGATCCAGCTATTCAAATTGTTATACTACGGATGCTAGTAAGTGTTTAATAAATATTTATGGATAGAATATAGCAGAATATGGAAATTAATCTTTCATTTTGGATTCTGGTTTTGATTTGATCATGAAGATCTATTGAAAGTCAGAGGTGCCTTGAGTAGACTAATAAATAAACTTTGAAGAGAAAATGGGAGGGAGAAAGGCCAGCTAATGAGGAAGTGTGGTTCATCACATTGCATTCAATGTGTTTACCAAATCATCTCATCTTTTTCTCCTGACACACTGAGTACGTTTCCTAGCTCCCTTACATATCTGGGGGGTCTTGTCAATAATGGGTGGAAGTGATGTACCCCTGTTTAGGCTTGGTCCATAAACTGTCCCGGATGGTCCCTAATCTCTATTTGTCCATTGGCTAGTTGGATGTAGATGACCCAGCAGTTGGACATGAAGCCCCAGGAGACCGAAGGCATCACAAAGTGTAATGGGTCTGTACTGGGGAGTCACGGCTTGGTGGAGAGCCCCATATGAGACCCACTTCATCTGCATTGGACTTCGTGTGAATGAGATATAAAATTTTATTTTGGATTAAGCCACTGAGATTAGGGGCTGTTTTGTATTATCATAGCATTTTAACCCCTGACAATTAATATAGGGAGCTAATAGATAGGGTTACTAATGAATTTACCCAAGAAAATGAGGGCTGGGAGAAGTGGGGATGGGGGCACTTAGGAAGGGCTGGCTGGACGGACCATTCTGAGGAGAACTATTCAAGGGACCAAGAGGTGTCCTGGGTAGAGTCCCTGCCAGCACTGATCACCATCATTCTCACCCTGTGGCCGCATTCTCACAATGCTCCCAGCCCTCTGGAGTCCTCAGGGTGAATTCTGCACACTCCTGGATTAGTGGTGGAGGAATATCACAATATAACTTTGGGGTGTTTCTGAACTAAGAAAACTTGAGACCCCTGGGCTAGATGAGAGGTCAGTGGTGCAGCACCACATTACAGAATAAATGAGTGTGAAGTCCTGCCAATCCTATCATCTAACGCTGCCTTTTAAACATATTCTGATGAAAAAGGCTGTTAATAGGTGAGAAAATCCTTTGCAAAACTTAATGCACAAATAAAAGAAAGCACAATTATTGTTATTACAGTTTATAACTATAGGCTGCTTCTGGGTTATATTGTTGAAAATATTGAGAAAACTTCCTAATTCCAAATTACAATCCTGAAATGAGTCATTATATCCACTAGGTTGTCCATGCCATGAGGGAAGGAACCATGTTGTATTTTTTTTCTATTGACCCTTCTTAATTCCAAACCCCACTGTGAACAATGTCCAGATAAAAGGTGCTGGTTCCTCTTGGATGGAAGGATGAATAGAAAGACTGAAAGCCAGAGAGGTGAAGCAACTCTGACAGGCTGTCAATTTTTGGACATGGTTTCTAGTTCTTGATTCCCACCATCTCCCCACCCTTTTATCAACTTCTATGAGCTGCTATAATCTTTTCATAAAAATGAGAGATTAGATCTACGTAAACTTTTGAATGTCCCTATCAGATTTTTTTGTGCAATTTCAAGAAAAATTTAACAGGTACTTAGACTTTCATTTTTATAGTTCCCTTATGTACCCGTGGGTACATAAATAACCGTGGGATGATGAAATAGAAAAATGTATGAAACATATGATACCATGAAATAGCATGTAAAATATTAGAGCCAAGACTTATGGGGCAGCATTTGAAAGTGGGGATGCTGAAAAGTCATAGAAGGAGGAGGACCACTGGATGCTCTAGGGAAGGCAGTCAGGGTGGGTGAAGGGAAAAATTTAGAAGATTTTGAGATTCACACTTAAAAATATGATACATGTTTTTCAGAATACTAAGGATGGTGACAGAACTCACCTTTGATTTTTGGTTAGGAAAATATTTTTCCTAACCATTTGATTTTTATAAAGACAAGGTTCTGAGTCTGGAGAGGAAAATTTGAGGCAAAGAACTAACCTGCTCTACTTAATACTATGTAATAAAATATAAAATAATAAAGGTAAAAAGTGACTTTAATTGGTGGGGAAGTTGTAATGATTCTGACTTTTGCTTTCCCTAAAGGGCCAGAGGCAGATATTTGGGGCTCAGGGTAGGGAGAAGAGAAGATCTGGAAGGTGGGATGGGACCTAAGTGGAAGCAGGGCCCTAAGAGATGGAAGCAAGCTAATATGTTTAGTGGCCACCAGGGGCAGTGGTTCATGGTATTAAAATGTAAGATTTCTTGTTTTTATTACTGCACATTCTTTATGATATCCTTGGGTCATACAATTCAGCCAAGTGTCCATATGCTGAAGGGAAGAAAGGTAGGTGCTGGAGCAGCACTGAAGTGGTGATCAGGTGGTTCGGTGCATGTGTTTAGGGAATAGTGACACTAATGACAATAATGATGATGGTGTTAATAATGGTAGTAGTAACAGCAATACTTAGATAGCAATTACCTTTTTGTCAGGCACTGTTCTAGCATTTTATATAAATTACTTCATTTTATCTTTATAATGACCTTCTGAAGAAGGCACTATTTTTTCCAGCTTCATTGAGATATTGACATATAACATATGTAAATTTAAGATGTACAATGTTATGATTTGTGCAATGTGATGATATATGTACATATGAAATTATTATTGCAATTAAGTTAGTGAATACCTCCATGCTTTCCACATAATTACCATATTTTATGTATGTGGTGATAGCATTTAAGATCCACTCATTTGAGGGGTGGAAAAGATGATGGAGTAGGAAGGCAAGGAGGAAACCTCCTCCCACACACACATCAAGGAAGCAACTACAGCAAATACAACTAGCCCTGCAGATGATCTAAAGACTGAAGAACAGACCACCTACACCTGGTGAAGAAGAGAAGCCTGCACAGAGAAAAGAGGCAGAGCCACAATCAGTTGGGGCTCCAGCCCTTCCCCCATTTCAGCCCACAAGTGGGAGGAAGAGGAACAGAGCCAGTAGAGGAAAAGCAATCAGGAGCTCTGCACATCTGGCCCTGCTCTGGGACTATTAGTCCACATTGCATCAGGCTTTGGTGTTTAATGGGGATGGACACAAGGGAGAGTTGGAGCACTCTGGGAGGCTGAGACTTGCTGCTTGTGGAGTACAAGCATGCTCCATCCATCCAGTTGAGACCCAACACAGAGGCAGCAGTTTTAAAATTTTTACCAGAGGTGGGAAGGGGTCTAGAGTGGCGAGGGTGGGATGGAGCTCTGTCCACAGAAGAAAGGCCTGGTGAATGACACTTCCCCAGCCTTCCCTCAGCTGAACTGGTTTGGCACTCACTGCCCCAAACACTATCCCTCTCAATGGTGGCTCAGCCCTGAGACACTTCCCTGTGTGCCCACCCGCCCTGCTTCCTCTGCTTAACAGCATCAGACTTTGCTGCTTCACAGGCAGAGGGAGGCTTTTCCAGCTTTCTCTGCCATCTTTCAGCCCAAGTGGGGAGGTGCCTGCAAGAACCAGCTCCAAACATGCCTCCCTCCTCGAGTAGTTAAGCCCAGCACCTGCCCACTCCATTATACCGGCAGCATCTCCATCACAGCAGGGCAGGCAGACAATAGCTCACCAACAATGATCCCAGTGCAAGTGCCACTCCTTGGCTCAAAAAGGCCTGGCTGAGGTGAGTGCCACCCATGGAAAACTGAGATAGATTGTGGCCAGCAGACAGAAAGGCATCGCTGCTCATTTCCCACCACAAAGCAAGTGGGGCTCCACTGCAAAGGAGAACCAGGCACTGGAGGGTAAAATGTCTTGAGCTTGTGGACACCACAGGACGCCCTCTTAAAGGCATTACTCTCCAGACAAGAAAGCATAGAGGATTTATCTAATACAAAGGAAGAAATACAGAAACCCTAATAAAATGAAGAAGCAGAGGAATATGTTCCAAGCAAAAGTACAAGTTAAGATACCAGAAATAGGGCTAAGTGAAACAGGGATCACTAGTCTTCTTGATAAAGAGTTCAAAGTAACAGGTATAAATGTGCTCACTGATCTGCAGAGAGTATTGATAATCTCAGGGAGGACTTCAACAAAGAGATAGAATATTTGAAAAAGAGTCACTCAGAGCTGAAGAATATAGTAAGTGAAATGAAATATACAATGGAGGGAATGAATAATAGATTGCTGCAATTAGAGGAGACAATGAGATGGAAATGAGAGAACAGGAGAACAAGCTGAGGAACAGAGAGAAAAAAGAATCTCTAGAAATGAGAGTGTGCTAAGAGAGCTGTGTGACAACTCCAAATGAAGCAATATTCACATAGTAGAGATACCAGAAGGAAAAGAGAGAGACAAAGGAGTAGAAAGTCTCTTTGAAGAAACAACTTCCCCAATCTGGAGAAGGAAATAGACAACCACATCCTAGAGAGCCCCTAACAAAAGGAACTCCAGGAAGACAACACCAAGATATATAATAATTAAAAAACAAAGATTAAGGATAAGGAGAGTGTATTGAAAGCATCCAGAGAGAAAAAAATTACTTAAAAGGGAAATGCCATCAGGCTTTAAGTAGACTTATCAGCAGAAACTTTACAGGACAGAAGGGAGTGGCATGAAATATATAATGTATTGAAAAAAAAGGACCTTCAACCAAGAATCCTTTATCCAGCAAGATTATTATTCAGATTTGAAGGAAAAATTAAACATTTCCCAGACAAATGAAGGCTGAAGGAATTTACCAACACTAAACCAGCATTACAGGATATGTTAAAGGGATGTTTGTAGAATGAAATGTTCTTAAGCCTAAATAGTTTTCAAAAGTGAAACAAATCCACAGTAAAGGTAATAGCCCAATTACTTACAAAGCAAGTATGAAATCAAAACAAAACAAAAGTAGTAACATCAACTATACACAAAATCAATGAACAGATGTTTCAGAGGAGATTAAAGATGGTTATGTGAAAGGTGAGAGAGAGAGACCTCTTCTTAAAGCCACATATATGAAAATATAGTTAATAAAACTAATATTGAAAGAGCAACAGGAAAAAAGGCAGTGCCAGACTGCATACACCTGGAGAAAAAAACAGACTTCACAGAAAATGGTAACGTACCAAAGCCATGACCTGATGGGACCCAAGCCCTTCCCCCACCCCAGATCACCGACTGGAGGAAGAGAAACAGAGCAGGGAGGAAGTGGAGGCCTTGGACTGCTGAACACCTAGCCCTGGAGATCTGCTCTGGGAGTACGAACCTACATTAAATGTTGCTCTGGTGATTGCTGGGGTTGGAAAGTTAAGACAGGTGGAATACCTGGAGAGACTGAGATTCCAGCTATTTGTGGGAAACAGGGATCCACATCTAGCTGCTCTGGAACAAAAGAAAGGCAGGCAGTCTGAGAGCCTTCCTAACAGTGAGAGGGCTGCTAAAGGGGCAAAGATTGCACAAAGCTTACTGATCAGGAGAAAGGACAAATAGGCAAATTTTCCAGGTGCACTCTACCAAGCAGGTTGGGAACTTTCAGGATCTTCAGGTGCTCCATCCCCCTGGCTTGCTATGCAGCTCTAAGGCCCCTCACTGTGATATGCAGTCTGCTGTGCCATCCCCCCGGCCAGCCCACACCTGGCTCACAAACTGGAAACCCCTGCCCTGCCATTAGGATAGCCAATAGGGAAGCGCCGCCTACATCAGCTACAAATGCAAAGCATAGAGACTTACACTTGTGTGTTCAGCCTACTGGTTCTGGCAGTGGACACAGGAATAGCTGCCAGGAAGCAGGTAACAACTCTTTCTTCCACCCAGGCACCAGCGTTGCTCCCCTGCAATGCCCTACAACGCTCCAGGGACTGAGCAACTCCAGGGAGTAGAGCTTCTGAGCACTAGAGGGTGCCACATACAAATATGAAACATCAAACGAGCCAGGTTCAAACCAAAATCCAACAAACACCGGAAAAAGGGCCAAGTGAGACTGAACTAATCAATCTTCCTGGAAGAGATTTCAAAATAAAAATCATAAACATGCACCTGAAGGTACATAAAAATATTCAAAAACTCAGTAACGAATTTAGGGTGGAGATCCAATTGTTAAGGAACACAATGGAAGGTTTCAAAAGCAGATAAGATATGGTGGAGACAATAAATGAAATAGAAATAAGAGAAGAGAAATACAAAGAAGCTGAGGCACAGAGAGCAAAAAGGATCTCTAGGAATGAAAGAATATTGACAGAACAGTGTGACCAATCAAAACGGAACAATCTTTGCATTATAGGGCTACCGAAAGAAGAAGAAAGTAAAAGTGTAGAAAGTGTCTTTGAGGAGGTAATTGCTGAAAACTTCCCCAATCTGGGGAAGGAGACAGTCTCTCAGGCCATGGAGGTGCACAGATCTCCCAACAAAAGGGACCAAAGGAAGACAAAACAAAGACATATAATAATTAAAATGGCAAAGATAAAGGATAAGGACAGACTGTTAAAAGCACCCAGAGAGAGAAAAAAATCACATACAAAGGAAAACCCATCAGACTATCATCAGACTTCTCAGCAGAAACCATACAGGCCAGATGGGAGTGGCATGATATATTAAATGCAATGAAGCAGAAGGGCATTGAACCAAGAATACTCTGTCTGGCAAGATTATCATTTAAATTTGAAGGCAGGATTAAACAATTTCCAGATAAGCAAAAACTGAGAGACTTTACCTCTCAGGAACTGTCTCTACAGAGTATTTTGGAGGAACTGCTATAGATGGAAGTGTTTCTAAGGCTAAACGGCTGTCACCAGAGGTAATAAAGCCACAGTAAAGAAAGTAGAATAGTTACTTACTAAGAAAATGAAAAATTAAATCAACTAGTCCCAAAGTCAGTCAAGGGATAGGCAAAGAGCACAGAATATGATATCTAATATATAAAGAATGGAGGAGTAAGAAAAAGGGAGAAAAAAAAACCTTTACATTGTTTTTGTAATAGAATAGTAAGTGAGTTAAGTTAGACTCTTAGATAGTAAGGAAGTTATCCTTGAACCTTTGGTAACCAGGATTCTAAAGCCTGCAATGGCAATAAGTACATATCTATCATAATCACCCTAAATGTAAATGGTCTGAATGCACCAATCAGAAGACATAGAGTCAATCAATGGATAAAAAAACAAGACTCATCTATAGGCTGCCTAAAAGACATACAAAGACTAAAAGTGAAGGGATGGAAAAAGATATTTCATGCAACTAATTAGGAGAAAAAAGCAAGAGTTCCAGTACTTGTATCAGACAAAATACACTTCAAAACAAAGAAAGAGGATATAACCATGATAAATATCTATGCACCCAACAAAGGAGCGCCTATATATGTGAAACAAATAATAATAGAATTAAAATGTGAAATAGAATGCAATGCATTCATTCTAGGAGACTTTAACACTCCACTCACTCCAAAGGACAGATCATCCAGACAGAAACTAAGGAGACAGAGGCACTAAACAACACATTAGAACAAATGGACCTAACAGATATCTACAGAGCTCTACACCCAAGAGCAACATGATACACATTCTTCTCAAGAGCACACAGAACATTTTCAAGAAGAGATCGTATACTAAGCCACAAAAAGAGCCTCAGTGAATTCAAAAGGATTGAAATTGTACTAACCAGGTTCTCAGAACACAAAGGTATGAAACTAGAAATAAATTATGCAAAGAAAACAAAAAAACCCAAAATTCATGGAGACTAAACAACATGCTCCTAAATAACCAATGGATCAATGACTAAGTAAAAACAGATCAGGCAATATATGGAGACTAATGACAACAATAATTCAACACCACAAAATCTGTGGGATGCAGCAAAGGCCATGCTAAGAGGGAAGTATATTGCAATATAGGCCTACCTCAGGAAAGAACAATCCCATATGAACAGCCTAAACTCACAAATAATGAAACTAGAAAAAGAAGAACTAATGAGGCCCAAAATCAGTAGAAGGAGGTACATAATAAATATTAGAGCATAAATAAATAATATTGAGAATAAAACGATAGAGAGAATCAATGAAAGCAGGAGATAGTTCTTCAAGTAAATAAACAAAATACATAAACCCCTAGCCACACTTATCAAGAAAATAAGAGTCTACACACATGAACAGAACCAGAAATGAGAAAGGAAAAATCAATACAGACACGACAGAAATACAAAGAATTATGAAAGAACACTATGAAAAATTACATGCGAACAAATTGGATAACGTAGAAGAAATGGACAACTTTCTAGAAAAATACAACCTTCCAAGACTGACCCAAGAAGAAACAGAAAATCTGAACAGACCAATTACCAGCAATGAAATTGAATTGGTAGTCAAAAAACTAACAACAATACCCATGGACCAGATGGCTTCACTGCTGACTTTCATGAAACATTCAGCAAAGACCTAATACCCATTCTCCTTAAAGTTTTCCAAAAAGTAGAAGAGGAGGGAATACTTCCAAACTCATTCTATGAGGCCAGCATTACTCTAATATTAAAACAGGGAAAGATACAACAAAAAAAGAAAATTACAGACCAACATCCCTGATGAACATAGACACAAAAAGACTCAACAAAATATTAGCAAACTGAGTTCAAAAATACATCAAAAAGACCATCCATCATGATCAATTCCAGTGATGCAAGGATGATATAATATTAGAAAATTCATCAACATCATCCACCACATCAACAAAAAGGACGAAAACCACATGATCATCTCCATAGATGCCAAAAAGCATTCGGCAAAATTCAACATGCATTTATGATAAAAACTCTCAAATAAATGGGCAATAGAGGGCAAGTGCCTCAAAATAACAAAGGCCATATATGAAAAACCCAGAGCCATCATCACACTTAACAGCGAGATGCTGAAAGCCATTCCTATAAGATCGGGAACAAGACAAGGATGCCCACTCTCCCCACTTTTTTTTGTCTGGTATTCTTTATTTACCTATTATTATTTTTTTAATTTTGGTGATCATTAATATACAATTACATGAGAAACATTGTGATTACTAGATTCACTCAATTATCAAGTCCCCACCACATACCCATTATGGTCACTGTCCATCAGCTTAGTAATATGCTATAGAATCACTACTTGTCTTCTCTGTGCTATACTGCCTTCCCTGTGCCCCCCACTATATTAGGTGTGCTAATCGTAATGCCCCTTATGTCCTCTTCTCCCTCTCTTCACACACCCCTCCGCAGTCCCTTTCCCTTTGGCAACTGTTTGTCCATTCGTGGGTTCTGTGAATCTGCTGTTGTCTTGTTCTTTCAGTTTTCTTTTTGTTCTTATACTCCACACATGAGTGAAATCATTTGATGCTTGCCTTTCTCTGCCTAGTTTATTTCACTGAGCATAATACCCTCTAGCTCCATCCATGTTGTTACTAATGGTAGCATTTGTTTTCTTCTTATGGCTGAATAATATTCTATTGTATATATGTACCACATCTTCTTAATCCACTCATCTACTGATGGACACTTAGGTTGCTTCCACTTCTTGGCTATTGTAAATAGTGCTGCGATAAACGTAGGGGTGCATATGTCTTTTTCAAACTGTGCTGCTGCATTATTAGGGTAAATTCCTAGGAGTGGAATTCCTGGATCAAATGGTATTTCTATTTTGAGTTTTTTGAGAAACCTCCATACTGCTTTCCACAATGGTTGAACTAATTTACATTCCCACCAGCAGTGTAGGAGGGTTCCCTTTTCTCCACATTCTCGCCAACATTTGTTGTTGTTTGTCTTTTAGATGGCGGCCATCCTAACTGATGTAAGGTGATATCTCATTGTGGTTTTAATTTGCATTTCTCTGAAAATTAGTGATGTGGAGCATCTTTTCACGTGCCTGTTAGCCATCTGAATTTCTTCTTAGGAGAAGTACCTGTTTAGAGCCTCTGCCCAATTTTAACTGGATTATTTGATTTTTGTTTGTTGAGATTCATGAGCTCTTTATATATTTTGGATGTCAACCCTTTATAGGATATGTCATTTATGAATATATTCTCACATACTGTAGGATGCCTTTCATTCTATTGATGGTGTCCTTTGCTGTACATAAGATTTTCAGCTTGATATAGTCCCATTCGTTCATTTTTGCTTTTGTTTCCGTTGCCCAGGAGATATGTTCATGAAGAAGTCACTCATGTTTATGTCCAAGAGATTTTTGCCTATTTTTTTCTAAGAGTTTTATGGTTTCATGACTTACATTCAGGTCTTTGATCCATTTCAAAATTAATTTTGTGTATGGGGTTAGACAATAATCCACTTTCATTCTCTTACATGTAGCTGTCCAGTTTTGCCAACACCAGCTGAAGAGGCTGTCATCTCCCCATTGTATATCCATGGCTCCTTTATCATATATTAATTGACCATATATGTTTGGGTTAAAATCTGGACTCTCTATTCTGTTCCACTGGTCTGTGGGTCTGTCCTTGTGCCAGTACCAAATTGTCTTGATTACTGTGGTTTTAGTAGAGTTTGAAGTCAGGGAGCATAATCCCCCTGCTTTATTCTTCCTTCTCAGGATTTCTTTGACTATTTGGGGTCTTTTGTGGTTACATAGGAATTTTAGAACTATTTGTTCCAGTTCGTTGAAGAATGCTGTTGGTATTTTGATAGGGATTGCATTGAATCTGTATATTGCTTTAGGTAGTTTAGCCATTTTAACAATATTAATTCTTCCTAGCCAAGAGCATGGGATGATTGTCCATTTGTTAGTGCCCTCTTTAATTTCTCTTAAGAGTATCTTGTAGTTTTCAGCGTATAGGTCTTTCACTTCCTTCGTTAGGTTTATTCCTAGGTATTTTATTCTTTTTGATGCAATTGTGAATGGAATTGTTTTCCTGATTGCTCTTTCAGCTAGTTAATCGTTAGTGTATAGGAAAGCAACAGATTTCTGTGTATTGATTTTGTATCCTGCAACTCAACTTTGCTGAATTCAGATATTAGTTTTAGTAGTTTTGGAGTGGAGTCTTTAGGGTTTTTTATGTACAATATCATGTCATCTGCAAATAGTGACAGTTTGACTTCTTCTTTACCAGTTTGGATGTCTTGTATTTCTTTGTTTTGTCTGATTGCTGTGGCTAGAACCTCCAGTACTATGTTGAATAAAAGTGGAGAGTGTGGGCATCCCTGTCTTGTTCCTGATCTTAGGTGAAAAGCTTTCAGCTTCTCACTGTTAAGTATGAAGTTGGCTGTCAGTTTGTCATATATGGCCTTTATTATGTTGAGATAATTGTCCTCTATACCCATCTTGTTGAGAGTTTTTATCATGAATGGATGTTGAATTTTTTTGAATGCTTTTTCAGCATCTATAGAGATGATCATGTGGTTTTCATCCTTTTTTGTTGATGTGGTGGATGATGTTGATGGATTTTTTTAATGTTGTATTATCCTTGAATCCCTGAGATGAATCCCACTTGATCATGCTGTATGATCCTCTTGATGTATTTTTGAATTCGGTTTGCTAATATTTTGTTGAATATTTTTGCATCTATGTTTATCAGTGATATTGGTCTGTAATTTTCTTTTTTGGTAATGTCTTTGCCTGGTTTTGGTATTAGAGTGATGCTGGCTTCATAGAATTAGTTTGGAAGTATTCCCTCCTCCTCTATTTTTTGGAAAACTTTAATGAGAATGGGTGTTATGTCCTCTCTGTATGTCTGATAAAATTCAGTGGTGACTTCATCCAGTCTGGGGGTTTTGTTCTTGGGTAGTTTTTTTATTACCGATTTAATTTCATTGCTGGTAATTGGTCTGTTTATATTTTCTATTTCTTCCTTGGTCAGTCTTAGAAGGTTATATTTTTCTAGGAAGTTGTCCATTTCTTCTAGGTTTTCCAGCTTCTTAGCATATAGATTTTCATAGTATTCTCTAAAAATTCTTTTTATTTCTATGGGGTCCATCATGACTTTTCCTTTCTCATTTCTTATTCTGTTTATGTGTGTAGATTCTCCTTTTCTCTTAATAAATCTGGCTAGGGGTTTATCTATTTTGTTTATTTTCTCAGTGAACCAGGTCTTGGTTTCATTTATTTTTTCTATTTTTTTCTCTCTATTTTATTTATTTCTTCTCTGCTCTTTATTATGTCCCCCCTTCTGCTGACTTTTGGCTTCGTTTTTTCTTTTTCCAGTTTCAATAATTGTGTCTTTAGCCTATTCATTTGGGATTGCTCTTCCTTCTTTAAATTGGCCAGCATTGCTATGTACTTTCCTCTTAGAACTGCCTTCACTGCATCCCACAGAAGTTGGGGCTTTGTGCTGTTGTTGCCATTAGTCTCCATATATTCTTTGATTTCTGTTTTGATTTGGTCATTAACCCATTGATTAATTAGGAGAATGTTGTGAAGTCTCCATGTATTTGTGAGCCTTTTTGTTTTCTTTGTACAATTTATTTCTAGTTTTATACCTTTGTGATCTCAGAAATCCCTTAGCTCTTGCATATTTCTCTGCATGTCCATCAGCATAGTTATGACTTTTATTTTGAATTCTTTTTCAGGAAGATTGGTTATATCTATCTCACCAGGCCCTCTCTCTGGGGTAGTCTGGGCGATTTTTGACTGGACCAGATTTTTCTCCCTTTTCATGGTGATAGAAGTGGTCGCAGGCAGGTCGTGCATGTGTGAGCTGGGAGAACAAAGTCCCTTCCTGCTTATTGGTCGCCTTGCTCTTCTCTGCTGCCTGTGCCATCTACCTACACACTGGGAGCAGTCTCTGGGGTAATCCCCTGAGCTGCCGTGGGCAGGGCAGCCTTTGGGAAAGCCTATCGCCCTGCGTGGGATGGCAGATGCACCGGGTGTGTTCTCCTGCGACAACGGCACCCCTTTGTGCCTTCTGGACCTTGCTCCGGCTTCCGCTGCCTGTGCTGTTTACCTGCACACTGGAAGCGTCTCTGGGATAATCTCCTGAGTTGCCATTGGCGCCGCAGCCCTCAGGATAGCCTAGCACCCTGCGGGGAGTTGCAGACACACTGGGTGTGTTCTCCTCTGAGAACGGCACCCCTTTGTGCCTTCTGGACCTTGCTGCAGCTTCCTCTGTTTGTCCCGGTTAGCTGCGTGCTGGCAGGAGACTCTGTGTGGTTGCTGTGGGCGGGGCTGCTCTCCGGCAGCTTCACAGCTGTGGGTGGTCAGCCAGTTTGCTTGTAGCACTGTCTGGCGCGGGGGGGGGGGGATGAATGGCCGGCTGCTTATCACTGTGAAGGGCTTTGGGGCTGCGTTACCCCCAGGGGGTTAGGGAACCTGAAGTTCCTCAAGATTCCCAGCCTGCTGGGCTGAGTGTGCTGGGACAATTTTGTCCAGCTGTTGAGCCCTTGTCCCTTTAAGACTTTCAAAAAGTGCCCGCTTTTCTTTTGTCCCAGGGTAGCCGTCTGTGGGGACCCACTCACAGTCTCCGTCTCGGATTTTACTTTTCCATTTCTCTAATATCCAGTACACCATGCGATGTGCATCCATGCTCCCGGTGCAGATTACTAGGGCTGGTTATTTAGCAGTCCTGTGCTTCCACTCCCTCCCACTCTGAGGGGGGAGTGCTCAGATCCTTCTGGGTCACGGCTTTGTATCTTACCCTTTTCATGAGATGCTGA
>JAQQAC010008880.1:58938-83228 GCA_029783875.1 Phataginus tricuspis
CCTTCTGGGTCACGGCTTTGTATCTTACCCTTTTCATGAGATGCTGAGTTCTCGCAGATGTACCTGTAGCCTGGCTGTTGTGTTGTATCTTCTGGTCTCTCTTTTAGGAATAGTTGTATTTGTTGTATTTTCAAAAATCTGTATGGTTTTGGGAGTTTTCCGCCGCCCTACTCATGCTGACATCTTGAGGCCATCCTGATCAAGTTTTTTTGCATGATTTTTTCACCTGCCCTCTGCCAGCACCTTTAATTCCATAAGAATAGATAAAGGCATATATTATGGAATTTTATCAAGCTCTTTTCTAAAAAGACACAGCTTCTTTTTAATCTAAAGTATATTTTCAGCTATTTTTATCTATGCGGACCAGTGGATTTACTTGACAATTCTATAGTACCTTCCTTTGAGATTCTGCAGTATTATCTAAAAGAAATTCTTCTTATTATTTTGATTTTCCTTGTTTGTGACTCTCACAGTTGTGGCTGGGGACTGGAAGCACCAGCAATGGTCACTGTGCTGAAATTTATGAGCCCCAATCAACAATTTAGATGTTAGGGGTTGGAGTTTAGACATAGAGAAGGGCATTGCAGGACTTTAAGAAGATTAAAGGTTAGGAGGGGTGGGATGGGGGAGAGAAAGTGGTGGAACACAGGGAGATGGATGGGGAGATCTGGGGGCTGGCAGCCAGGGACCATGAGGTGGCAGTGGGAAGGGACCCAGGTGAGAATTGAGAATAATCTGTGCAGTTGAGGCTGACAATGCATGGAGCTGAGGGACATGAGTTTGCATCTGAGTAATTTAGGGTCATTTTCTACTCTCCTATCCAGGTTGGGTGAAACTCCACCTCATGCTCATTCAATTCCTTGGGCAAATTTCCATCATAGCATGAATACAATGTGCTCTGTGAGAATAGGGAACAAGCTAATTTCATCTGCTACTTCCTTAGCAACTAGCCAACATCTGATATAATACCTACTGACTGAATGAATGAGTGTATGAATAGAGAATCTAAGACTTTTCCCCACATTTCAGCTCTATTTCAGTCTGATTTAAATTTATTCTAGGAATTCTTATTTGTTGATCCACTAAAGGCAAGGGACTCCATTAGTATTAAAGCTGATCAGAAAGGGACCAGGGTTGTGAAGACCAGTATCAGGGATTTTAGAGTATACTAAACTGTTCTTTATGTTGGGTTAATACTATAATAGTTTAATAGTTTCATTTTTTTAAGTAAATATGTTCATTGTATTATCTGTTAGAATGCAAAAATAACTCATATTTGTTAGAATGCCAGGTTTTTCCTTTTTTTAGATCTGCTTTTCACCCTAAGCATCTGTCCTTTCTACAACAAAGAACACCCATGCTTCTCCATCTGGGTTCTTAGAAGAGGATAGGATGCTCTTTGGGCTGGGGTGAATTCCCCATCATCTTTAGGTCCTGGGTTGCAGCTATGAATGTTCTGACTTAATGATGTTTTGACCACTAAATCTTCTGTTTACCCAGAGTAAGCATCCACTCTTTTTGGTGGAATCTTTCTAATTGTTATTGCCAGCTGGCAACAATGGACCATTTAGTACTTCAGGATAATTTCTTTTCAAACATCTGATATGTATTCAAATGGTTTCTATTAAAATCCAGACTGGGCCACTTACTAGTCATGACAAGTAAGTTTGAGTATGATACTTATCTTCTCATTTATACACTTCTTCATTGTAAAAATGGCGTCCACCATTTTAGGATTATTGTGGAGATTGAATGAGTGAATGAGATAATACATGTAAAGAGTTTAGCACAGTCTGAAATCCATAATGTTTGTTCTCACTGTCTTAAGAAAAAACCTCTATTCCTTGGCTGTTCTAACTAACTCCTTCCCTACAGAAGCTCTTGTTTGCAGGCAATGCTTCTCTTCCCACCATTCTTTTAGTGGGATTCCTCCCTTTCATCTGTAAGTCTGAACATTTTGCTTCCAACAACCAGAGAGTAATCTTTCATACTAAACCTTGGCTGGATGAGTGAGGTATTCCCATTTTGGAGAATTTCTCTTGAAACCCCAAACAGAGTTTATAGTTTTTGAGTTGGTGGATTCCTTACAAAGTGTCCCCTCCCAATGAAGACACTGCAATATGACCAGGAGACTGTACTACATGTTTGGGGCCCTAGATCTAAGGGTCCCAATCTGTTAGGTTTTCTCTATGCATTGGACATTCATGCCTGCAAGGAATGTAGAACATGGAAGATGAATTCTCTCATTTCTAGGGTTGTAGCCAGATGCATTTTCTTCCTAGCTTCCAGAGGAATATATTTTTGGGTAATTGTGGGGAAGTCTTTATGATTCCAGGGAGCTGTGGATAAACTACAACCTTATTTGGCTTACAAATAATTAGAATGTGTAGTCCTTTCATGGTTTTCTGTGGTTCGCCTTTCAAGGTGTATAGAGAAGTTTTAAATTCCTTCTTTCACACTTGTAACTACTGAGATAACTAACTTTGGAGACACACAGGCCAAATCAGTAGGTTGGTGGCCAGGATCTTAAAGGCGTGATCTGGACTTAAGCGATCCCTCAGGTCATTTCTGTGGGGATATCTGTAGAAAAAAAAGTGAAAACATATTTTATTCCTTTAGATAACATACAGAAGAGGAAACCTAGGCATAAAGAGGTTAAAAACCTGTTCAAGATCACACCATTAGTAAGTGACAAGGCTGGGATTCAAAACCAGGGATTAGATTATGGTGAGGTTAGATCAGTGGCTCACTAACAGACCCAGTCAGTTAAAGCTGATAACAATAATCTTACTCTGCTTTTCTCACTTTACAGGTGAGAATACAATGGCTCAGAAAAAGGAATTGAATTCTGAGAAGTCTCACAGTTACCTTGGGGCATCATTAGGATTAGAACCTAGATTCTTGGCTCCCAGTCAGGCACTATTCCCACCCAGCTGTGATGCTTAGGGAAGAAAGAATTGTGAACCTCTCAGGCAGTGACTAACCTAATAGAATTGATGTAATAAAAAGGGTGTGGCTTTGATGTCATGTACTTGTGGTCAAATTCTGTTTTACCATGTACTAGCCTTAAGACAATAGTTAACAGGAAGGAACTTCGCTGATATTTAATTTCATCATCTGTGAAGGAGAAAATAAAACCTACTTTTCAGTCTCATTGATATCATGAAACAATATAGTGTGTACTAAAGCACTGAGTTCTACATTCAAATAGAACAGTTAGATGGACAAAAAAATTTTACTACCAGTTCCAACAACTGCTTTCACAAGAACCTCAAGAGTTGGTACCTAAGAGGCTGAGATTGGGAAACACTGTTTACTTCTCAGTTCACTCTAAATTATTCTTTAAAGCTTTACAAATTTCTGAAATGGAGGATATATTAGAAAATATAGGAAGTTGTTCAACATTAGCAGTGGTCAAACAAATATTGATTTAAAAAAAATGATACGAATTTGGCAAAAAATCTCCTGATATCCATTATTGGCTTGGATGAAGGAAAGAAATAACTTACCACACTTCAGTGATAGTTATGTAAATTGGTACTGGCTTTTGCTGAGAGCTATCAACCATATTTGTAATATTTAAATCTCTCTGTTCTGTATTCTGTATATAAATCCAAGAGGGACCCCGAAATACCTTAATGTATGATGAGATTTTGTGGCATTAGAAAAAATTATTCATTATTAGATGCATCAACTTGAGAGAATAATAGCCAATCATTAAAAACAGTGCTTTAAAGGTTTATAATGATATGGGAAATGCTTAAATTATACAAACCTGGTTTACATATGAACTATATGATATGATGTAAAAAGTATAAATGAAAAGTGAACAAAAATCTGTATATGAAAGAAAGAATGGAAGAAAATACACTAGAAATGTGTTGTTTTTCTTTTGGAGGGTAATACTAAGAGTAATTTTTTCTCTTCCTTTAAATATTTTATAAAATCTAATCACCATGAGCTATCTTTGTCATTACTTTCCCCTCTTTCCTAAGAGGATCTGCTGATGCTTTACCTTGGCAAAAACCAGATGTAGCAACTTTCTTTCCTTCTGTTCCTTGTGTGTTCTCTGTGGGATAAATAATCTGGGTTCTGAGAGGACACATATTGGTATAGGAGGAGATACAGGCTGGGAAGTCAGAAAACATGGAATCTGTGTTCCATCTGCCAAAACCTGTCTTATGTGACTTGGACTAGCTATTCAGTATTTCTAGGTCAAAATGTTAACATTTTAAAACCAAAGGTATTTGTACCAGATTATTACAAAAATCACTATTCTTCATGGCTTTTTAGCAAAGAAAATGGGAAGAGATTGTTCAAGAGGTCCCCTGTAGCCCATAAATGGATAAGATCTCTTATTTGGTTTTGGAAGCCAGGTTACTTAGGATTGTGGGAGAGTTCCAAGTCACAGAAGTGATTATGAACCTACAAGTTCTCACTGCATTTTTTTCTCCCTGCAGGAACTTTCTTTAATTTCATCTAGGCATTTAATACATATACCCTTCAAAGCAGGGAAAGGTGGACAAGATGATGCAGAAGGGTGGACCAGATGACCTGTTAAGAATACCAGTGGTTCTATCACCATTCCATGTTAGAATGTAATAAAAGTTCTGATAAGAAGCTATCAACCTCCTTGAATCCAGGTATTGTAACTTTCCTATATATTTTGGTTTTAGTTTTTATTCATTTAACAAATACTGAACACTGTGCCAGGACTGTCAATGTCAATATTAAACTAAAAAAATTCCTGATTCCAAGATAACCAAGTATAGGGTTGGGGGGTGGAAGGAGACAGCGTACAAAGAGCTCGGATGGAGATGGAAGCTGGGTACTGTAGGATTATAGTGAAAGTCCTTACAGTTTAGCCAAGGGTGGGGGAAATGATCATCTTCCTTGTGGATATGATATCTGAGCCTTGCTTTGGAGAATGTATAAGAGAAAGCCAGAGAATTGGGAAAGGATACCTAAGATGAGGGGGATAGTATGTGGAAGGCAGTGACGTGTGAGTGAGCATGACTTGATTAGGGAATTGAAGGTTTTATAAATGGGTAGGGTACATGGTAGTGGATGGGGATGGGTTCTGAAAGACATCACAGATAGGTCAGCAAGGTCCAGGGACTTGTAACGAGACTAAAATGCTTAGATTTTATCTTGAAGTAAAGAGGAGCCTTTAAAGGATTTTAAACTGGGTATTGACACTATTGAATTATTGAATTTTATAAATATTGTGGCTTCAGTGCGGATGACTGAGCAGGTGTCTGGGTGAGATATGAAGCAGGGGAGACGAACTATGATATTGTAGGAATAACCATCATCTTATTGGCTAACTAATCTAAATTTAGTGCTGAGAACTATGGTTGTGGCATAGTAGGTTCTTAAAAAAGTTGTTGGAATAAATAAATGGATGGATGTTAAGGAACCAGATTTAATAAGATGTGATAACTAATTTTGGAATTATGAGATGGAAGTCAAGGATCACTGCCATGTTTGTGGTGAATGGTGAAGGAAATTTAGAAGGAGCAGCAAATTGATTTGGGGGTGAGATGAGGAATTCATTTTTGAGGAGATGCCCAGGTACATTGAAAAGTGCAAAGTCGGAAGTGTGGCTCTTAAAAAGCAACTATAAAAAATATTTAGGGAAACTATTTCCGCATAACTGGTTATTTTTAATGAAATGTGTGTGTGTGTGTGTGTGTGTATGAATTTATAATTTTATTACAAAAAATCTCACAAAGATATTTTCAATCTAAAAAAGGAATTCATTCATATTAAAATACAAGAAATGTGGTATTTGGGGAATTGTTTTGTCTCTTATTTAACTTTGTACTTTGTCAAAATTACTAATTAGAAACACAGAATATGGTTTGCATTATTAGCAGTCCTAGCTTTAGCTTTTAGAAATTGGGGTAATTGTATTCCACAAACATTGAATTCCTCCAGTTGTTTGAAATGTCTTGCAAAAGGTAGTAACAAATCTTTCCTGATAAATTTCTTTTTACCCAAATTCTTGCTGTGGCTCAGGATTCATGGATAGTCCAAGAAACATCACAGAATTTTTCATGTTGGGATTGTCACAAAATCTTGAGGTACAGAGTTTTATTTGTGCTCTTTTTGATGGTCTACCTCATCTCTGTTGGGGCAACCTACCTAACATGATCACCATTATCTTCAGCCATACCTTGGGCTCCCCTATGTACTTTTTCCTTTTGTATTTATCCTTTACTGATACTTGCTATTCTTCATGTATGACCCCCAAACTCATTGAAGACTCCTTGTATGAGGAGAGAGTCATCTCTTTTGATGGCTGCCTGGCTCAATTCTTTGTTGCCCATCTGTTGGGAGGAACTGAGATCATTCTGCTCATGTTGAAGGCCTATGACCACTATGTGGCCATATGCAAGCCCCTGCACTACATGACCATCATGTCCAGGCATCTCTGCGCCCTGCTGGTGGGGGTATCCTGGCTGGGGGGCTGCCTGCTTCCTTGATTCAACTCCTCCTGGTCCTTCAGTTGCCCTTCTGTGGGCCCAATGTGATCAATCACTTTGTCTGCGACTTGTTCTCCTTGCTGACTCGCCTGCACCAACACACGTCATTGGTCTGCTGGCGGTCACCAAGGGTGGTGTTACCTGCCTGTTGAACTTCCTCATGCTGGCTGCCTCCTACATTGTCACCCTGTACTCCTTGAGGTCCCACAGTGCGGAGGGGAGACACAAAGCCCTCTCCACCTGTGGGGCCCACTTCACTGTTGTTGCCTGTTCTTTGTGCCCTGTATTTACATGTGGCCATCATCTACTCTGTCCATGGACAAAATGGTGGCTGTGTTTTATTGTATTTTGACACCTATGTTCAACCCCCTAATCCATACACTGAGAAATTCAGAGGTGAAAAATGCCATGAAGAATCCTTGGGAAAAACGAGCAATTATGAATGGAGGACACAGGCGCAGTGTACAGCGGGGAAAGAGATAACCAGTCATTCTCAATAAGAATTCATATTGTCATGATGAGAACTGAAACATCATCAAAATTTTTTAGAATAAAACTGATGTGAATGCTTAAAATTATGTCTACTCCATACATATCCTATATTACTGATCAGACAAATTATTATATGCTACTTCAATTTCTTTTGAGTAGTTTACACTAAATTGCAGACATGGGAACACTGCCTCTCTTCCTCTCAGCTTTGTCTCAATGTTGGTTACCAAGAGACTGTGATGAGCAGAATCCTCTTGTTGAAATGTTGCTAACCTGGTCCTCAAGTCTACACACCAGACTATTGATCAGAATAGTTATTGATTGTCCATCTATACCTGATTTCTGTCTGCAACAGTATCAGAAGGAATCTATAGCTTGGGACTTTGAGAAAACAGCAAATACAATTAGGAATGACTGAATTCAAATTATGGACGTGCATAGAATAGGTTTACACTAAAATTAAGATGGCATGATTGTATATAATAAACTACAATGTACTGTGAAATTCCACAATAAATATCTCAACACCGTATACCTGTGACCTCATACAGACACACAAATGATTTGACATTGACTTGGTGTTAGGCATTGTGCTAAGCACTTTATAAACAAAGTATCATGTTGTCCTCATACAAAGTTGACATAGTTTACTTTTTAAAAATGAAAAAACTGAGGCTGACTCACTTAGCCATTGTTGAACTGGAATTTACATGCAGATCTTTCTGCCTTCAAGTCTGATCTTGCCAAAATGCACAGCGCTTCACAATCTACACATTTACCTCAGTGCATCTTACTTTGTTTGTATTTTCTGCTTGTAAGCTTCCTGTTAGTGATGTCCTTGTTGTCAATTTCTAATATGTACTTGGCCCAGCTTTATTTAAAGTCTAAAGTCATTATCAAGTATATCATCAAGGAGACTTTGATTCTTTCTAATTCACTTGGTAAAATGCCCGATTCTGGTACTTGTTACCATTAGATAGCTTTGCTTTCCATTTGTATATCTTATCTCTTGAACTTTTTGAATCTCTTGTCAGCTGTCCAGATATTTTGCTTCACGGCTGAATTTTGTTGATAATATGGTCAAAAGAATTAAGAAAAAAATTTCTTTGGCAGGAAGAATAATATAGACACAAGGTGGAAAATCTCATTAGATAAAATGACATTTCATGTGCAATAGTATTACTAATTTTTCCTGGTTTCAGTAGCTTATATTTTTACTGTTTCATATCTAATGCCAATAAACTGCGTATTTTCCCCAGAATGTTATGAACCGTTGGGCACAGATTCTGTACATCTCTTTAAAAAAAGATGACATTTATGTATATTTGCTGTCATGGAAAGTATTTACAACATAATATGGAATTTAAATATCAGCTTAGGAAACAACATGTGGCTCAGTGATGTAAATTTTGTACTTTATTATTTCCTGTGCAGATATGGATAGGGATGTGTTTGGAAGTAGGTCTATCAAAATAGCAACATTACTTATCTTTGTGGTTGGATCCTATTTTACTTTGAACATTTATTTATACTTTTAAGTGTTTGGTTTTCATTTACAGTAAGTATAAATGATTTTTTCAGAAACAACAAAGGCATATTAAGAACAGAATATACTAGAATTCATAAATAAACTCAAGCTGGTGCCTTAACAAAAAAACAAAATACAATCCAGACACTGTTCTAGATTCTAGAGGCACAGCACTGAATAGAATCACACTGAATCCCTGCATTTAACGAGTGACTTAGTCCCTGGAAATCCCACTGGATGAGAGCTGCCCTGGCGGGGAGTGTGGCCTAAGTACAAAAGGCTCACGTTTTTTGTGTCCTCTTTTTGTATCACATAACCCCCAAAGGGTTATCACAAATTCAAATTTTTTATTAAAATGGTGGGAGAGAGTAGAAAAAAACAATTAGGACATTTTTTTGAGTACATAAGCATAAGAGTTTAAGATTTGTGGATTTTACTTGTATTGCCCTGAATATTAGCCTTAGCCCCATATTCAACCTGTCTAGCTCATGTGTAATTCTATCAAGAATCATGAAGAAAATCATAGAAAATCTATAAATATGTGAAAAAAATTAAAATACCAGAAAATCATATTCTTCAGTGCTTTAATGATTAGCACACCATAAAAGAGTGGAGTTATTCCAGGAATGCAAGGATCAATTAATACTAGAAAATTCATTAATATAATGGATTTTGACATTAGTAAGCCAGTAGAGAATAAACGATATGATTATCTCAATATATTTTCTTTCAATTATCAGAACCTATCCTATCCGTGATTACAGCCCTTTTGGGGTGCTGCAGATTATTTAAAATAAGGCAGAAACCTCTGGCAAACAACATTTTAGGAGATTTTATTATCTACACCTAATTCCTCACCCCAAGAGGGTGGGGCAATGTCACACTCCAGTGCACACCAACTCAGAGTACTTTTCCCAAGGTTTTATAACTGAATTTTTCTTTAGTCTCTTCCAACTGTCCCTTAATCCCTGCACCGCCCTCATCACATGGGTAGGCAGAGTAGCCCATGGTGCTCACTTTGTTCAGGAGCCTTTAAAAAAAAAACTAAGATTTACATCAAGTTGTGTCTTTATATGTGGGATACAAAATTCATGGAGATTTGAATATCTGAGAAGTGGTTTTCTCAGGCACCCATCAATTGGCCCATCTAGCATTTAAATCTATTCTGCCTTAATGTTGATAAATAATACTAAGTGAAGGAGAAATATGTTTTACTGGACTAAATAAGGATATACAATGAATACACTTAGAAGTTTTGAAAGGGCATAACACTGTGGGGATATATGTCATGTTGTGACAAAACTGATTTATACAGAAATGTCCCACTCGACTGTGAACTCTCATTTATACCTGAGAGCAGAGAACTTAATTAAGTCAAGTCTAGGTTTTTCTAATATAGTAACTTTACTTATAAAACAGTTCTGTTCACAGAGGAAACATTTTCTCCTGTGTGTTCCATCCTTTTTTCCAAAGGTAATTCTGTATTTCTAGAGGCTGAAGCACCCTGCCTCCTGCAGTTGATGGGAAGGGTCCACCTGCTTCTTGCCATGCTTTAGTTACATTGCAGCCCTTTGCTCTACTCCTCAGCCTAAGCCGCACGTAACGACCCACTGAATTTTGTGAATGACCATCAGGAGGTGCCGACTCAGCTCCCATGCTGTCCTGTAGTATTAGTGAGTTGAAGAGACATTGCTAAATGTCTATTCCTTTTCCATCTGGGGTTCTCTTCCCCAGTCCTTCATTCACTTTTCTTTTGGTTCAATCACAAAACTTTGGAGTCATCCTTGACTCTTTTCTTTCTCTTCCTCCTCTAGTAGCTGATTTATGAGCAGATTTTCTTAGTTCAATTTCAAAGTATGCCCCATTTTGAAGAGTTCTAGTTCACGACAAGATGGAGTAAGCATGGTCCACTCTTTCTTGCCCACAGAGACACAGCTATAAACACTAGACAGAATTCATAGAGAAGCTATCTGAAGACTTTGAAAAGTAAATGACAGCAGGGACATGGAGGAAGAAGGTCAGATTTGAAGTCTTTGATTTTTCACCCTCTGTATTGCTTGGCTTGAACTCAAAAGCAGTCCAGACCCAGGAATGTGCACGGGGTACTTACAGAAAGAGCTCCAGGAGAACCTCTCTCTTTTTGGGCAGACAAATGGGTCAGAGAGTAACATAGACCAATTGGCTCCCTGAGAAAACCAGTTCTTAGATGTTTAAACCTCTAGGGATTTTGTATATTATATAGAGAGACACAACTTGATGTAAATCTTAGGTTATGAAAAAAAAGTTCCTAGACAAAATGAACACCATGGACCACTCTGCCTACTTCATGTGATGATGGATGGGAAAGTACTGGAATTAGAAACTTGGAGGAAGCTAAAGAAAAATTCAGTGATAAAAGCCTTGGGAAAACTCATTTCATTTCTTTTTTTGTTCTCTCATGTCCTACACCCTTGCCAATCCCGTGGCATAGAATAAGTGACAAGGCAACAAAGGTGGCTGGGCAGGTGCCAAAACTCTTAGGAAGGGAAGCCTTTCTATTTGACCAGCAGCTGTTATTTCAAGAGCATGGGACAAATCCTTATTGCTTTTTTCTCTCTCTCTGTCCTCCTGAATCTTGGCCTTGAGAGACTTAGTTGTGGGAAGTGCGCAGTACAGTGAGAAAACTAAAGCCATGCTTTCAGAGTCGGAAAGTATCAGGAAGGTCAAAGAGAGGAGGGCTCCTGAAAGTCATCCCATAAAGTCATGTCAGAGTTCTAAGGCTTGTCTCTGAGCTGCAGATATATGGATTTGGACTTAAACAGCATTCACACCAAAGTCTTTGAGAACGTCATTACAGCATAGTCCACGATCCAAGTCCAACTGGCCACTGGGTGGCACACATTTGAGACCAATCTGAGTAAGACCAAAAGATCTCATGACTGAGCTGACATTGAAATCACAGCTCACTGAAAGTGTGTTGGAGATTGTAACCTGAAACTAACAGAGTTAATTGCATGCTAACACTAAAAATTCAACATTCTCCTTAATTTAAGAAAGATCCAGAGCTTTATACAATAATATTCAAAATATCTAGGAAGCAGGAATCTCAACCTGTAAGGGGAAAAACAACAAACAGATGCCAATCTTGTGATGACACAGATGTTGGAATTTTCAGACAAAGACTTTAAAGCAAGTATTAAAACCGTGATCCTATAAGTAAGGGCAAGCATTTAAAGCAAATGGAAAGCTAGGAAGTGTTAGCAAAGAAACAGACATTATAAAGAAGAATAAAGTTGAAATTGAGAACTGAAAGACATAATAACCAAAATTAGAAATTACTGGCTGGGCTTAATGTCTTCAGTGAAATTGAAGATAGGCCAATAGAAGTTGCCCGGTCTGAAATACAGAGAGAAAAAAAACTGAAAAAAAAACTGAAAGAGTCTCAAGGACTTGGGGGATAATACCAAAGCATTTAACATTCATGTGATCAGAATCTCAGGGAAAAAAGGAGAAAGAATGTGGTTCAGAAAAAATATTAAAAAGATAATATGTGAAAAATTCCAAAGTTTCGTGAAATATAGAAATGTACAGGTTCTAGAAGTTTAAGAAATCTCCGAATGGGTGAACTTAAATCTATTTGCAATATCATAATCAAACAATTAAAAACAAAAAAGTCTTTGAATTATAATAAAGTGTTCACAAAGCAGATCAAGAATTAGATTTCTAGCTCTACTGGGACTCATTACATCTCTTACCAATCATACCTCTTTCTCTCCCTTAAAGGTCAACACTAAGATGACTTTTATGATAAAACTTCTTTGCTTTTCTTTATACTTTTATACATTTACCACCTAAGTACACATCCCTAGGTTGGCATATTTTAAATTTTAAATAAACGTAATCATATAATATATCATCTTTTGTATCTGGATTATTTGGCTCATCATTCTATTTGTGAAATTCATTTATGTTGTTGTATCTATAGTATTTATGTTCACTGTTCTCTTAGTCCATTTTATGAATATACCAACATTTTTATCCATTTTATTGAAGATGATCATCTAGGTCACTCCACTTCTGTGTTGTTACAATAGTTCTATTAACATTTCTGGTGATGTACCTTCCCGTGCGCAGGCGCATACCTTTCTCTTGGATTTGTACCTAGGAGTGGAGTTTCTGGGTCATAGATTACATGTACCTTTATGTATATCCAATGTATGCTTGGAAAATCATTATATATTTCTATCAGTAGTATATGAGAAATATCATTCCTGCATATTGATGATAAACACTTGGTACCGAGAGTCCTTTCGGTTTTAGCCTTATAGGGGGAACATTGCAGTAATATTTTATTGTAGTAATATTTTATTCCATATATTTGATTTTGTTAATTATTCTGTTTTTTACACCCCTGCTTTGTTTTGGAGGTTGTTACTGCTCCATTTAGAATATAAGCTGCATGCTTCTAGAGACCATGTCTGTCTTCTCACCAAGATATTCCTGGATTTAGCAAATTACTGTCTTTTTTTAGGTAAGGCCAGAAAAATCCTTACTATATGATTGAAATAGTAGAGTACAATTCCAACTTAGGTCATGCTGAGTCTAGTTTCTTTGATCTTTTAGCACAAACACAGTAGAGGTGTGTGGGTAAAAGACAGTGATACTTTTATCTCAGCTAAATAGGGAGGAGATGAAAGAGATGATATACGGGAATGGGCCTAGAACCTATGACTAGAACATAGAAGATGCTCCATAAATGCTGTTGATATTTTTTGCTTAGTCAGCAATATTCCTAAAGGTGCTGAAATTCCAGTATCAATTCCTGAAATATCCCAACTCCTTTTTCCTTCTGACAGTTTGAGGCCTCTCTCTAGACGCTGGAAAGACACTGAACACTTCTAGGAGGCAGTTACTTCCCTGCGAAACCAAAACTGTATTCGAAGGAACTAATTATATGATGATGCCAACATTGTTCTAACCTGTGACTGAGGAAAAGCCAGCTCCAGCGTAACTGAAAGAAGAGATCCTGGGAGGGGACACTTAGTCTCACTCAGAGAGGCAGGAAGCACATAGCCCTAATAATCTTCTTGTTATCACTGTCACAAATCATCCATTTCTGTGGGAAGAGAAAAATTTGTGCTGATGAATATTCCTATCAGAAAGCAGAGCTAACATGCCAGCTATTTCTGTGAGGCCTTCCTCCCTAATGTTAGTGGCAATGCTTCTCATGGCTTTTTTTTTTTAACTGAGTGATTTATTTATTATTTATTTATTTGGGGGGGAGTTTATTTATTTATTTTTTATTTACAATTTATTTTGGTATCGTTAACCTACAATTACATGTGTAGTATTATGGTGGTTAAACTACCCCCTTCATTAGGTCCCCCGCACCAACCCCATTACAGCCACTATCCATCAGTGTAGTGAGGTGCTATAGAATCACTACTTGTCTTCTCTGAGTTGTACATCCCTCCCCGTGCTCCCCCTACCTTATGTATGCTAATCGTAATGCCCCTTTTACCCTCGTATCCCTCCCTTCCCACCTTTCTTCCCCAGCCCCTTTCCCTTTGGTAACTATTAGTCCATTCTTGGGTTCTGTGAGTCTGCTGCTGTTTTCTTCCTTCAGTTTTTTTCTTTGTTCTTATACTCTACATATGAGTTAAATCATTTGATACTTGTCTTTTTCGGCTTGGCTTATTTCACTGAGCATAATACCCTCAAGCTCCGCCCATGTTGTTGCAAATGGTAGGATTTGATTTCTTCTTTTGGCTGAATAATATTCCATTGTGTATATGTACCACATCTTCTTAATCCATTCATCTACTGATGGACACGTAGGCTGGTTCCATTTCTTGGTTATTGTGAATAGTGAGGCAATAAACATAGGGGTGCATCTGTCTTTTTGAAACTGGGCTGCTGCATTCTTATGGTAAATGCCTAGGAGTGGGATTCCTGGGTCACATGGTGTTTCTATTTTGAGTTTTATGAGGAACCTCCATACTGCTTTCAACAATGGTTGAACTAAATAGCATTCCCACCAGCAGTGTAGGAGGGTTCCCTTTTCTCCAAATCCTCCCCAACATTTGTTGTTGTTTGTGTTTTGGATGTTGGCCATTCTCACTGGTGTGAGGTTATATCTCATTGCGGTTTTAATCTGCATTTCTCTGATGACCAGGGATGTGGAGTATCTTTTCATGTGCCTGTTGGCCATCTGAATTTCTTCTTTAGAGAAGTGTCTATTCATGTCCTCTGCCCATTTCTTAATTGGATTATTTGCTTTTTGTTTGTTAAGGTGTATGAGTTATTTATATATTTTGGATGTCAACCCCTTATCAGATACTTCATTTATGAATATATTTTCCCATACTGTAGGATGTATTTTTGTTCTACTGATGGTGTCCTTTGCTGTACAGAAGGTTTTCAACTTGATATAGTCCCACTTGTTCATTTTTGCTTTTGCTTCCCTTGCCCGGGGTGATATGTTCATGAAGAAGTGGCTCATGTTTATGTCCAAGAGATTTTTGCCTATGTTTTTTCTAAGAGTTTTATGGTTTCATGACTTACATTCAGGTTTTTGATCCACCTTTAGTTAACTTTGTGTATGGGGCTGGACAGTAGTCCAATTTCATTCTTTTACATGTAGCGGTCCAGTTTATCCAACACCAGCTGCTGAAGAGGCTTTCATCTCCCCATTGTATATCCAAGGCTCCTTTATCAAATATTAATTGAATGTAAATGTTTGGGTTAATGTTTGGATTTCTATTCTGTTCCACTGGTCTGTGGTCTGTTTTTGTGCCAGTACCAAATTGTCTTGATTACTGTGGCTTTGTAGTACAGCTTGAAGTCAGGGAGCAAAATTACCCCTGTTTGATTCCTCTTTCTCAGGATTGCTTTGGCGATTCAGGGTCTTTTCTGGTTCCATTTGAATTTTGGAATTATTTGTTCCAGTTTGTTGATGAAAGCTGTTGGTAGTTTGATAGGGATTGCTTTGAATCTGTAGATTGCTTTAGGTAGTATAGCCATTTTGACAATATTTATTCTTCGTAGCCAAGAGCATGGGATGTATTCCCATTTGTTAGTGTCCTCTTTAATTTCTCCTAGGAGTGTCTTGTAGTTTTCAGAGTACAGGTCTTTCTTTTCCTTGGTTAGGTTTATTCCTAGGTATTTTATTCTTTTTGATGCAATTGTGAATGTAATTGATTTTCTGATTTCTCTTTCTGTTAGTTCATTATTAGTGTATAGGAAAGCATGAGATTTATGTCTGTTAATTTTGTATCCTGCAACTTTGCTTAATTCAGATATTAGTTCTAGTAGTTTTGGAGTGGAGTCTATAGGGTTTTTTATGTACAGTCTCATGTCATCTGCAAATAGTGATAATTTGACTTCTTCTTTACCAATCTGGATGCCTTGTACATCTTTGTTTTGTCTGATTGCCATGGCTAGGACTTCCAGTACTATGTTGAATAACAGTGGAGAGAGTGGGCATCCCTGTCTTGTTCACGATCTTAGATGAAAATCTTTCAGCTTTTCGCTGTTAAGTATGATGTTAGCAGTGGGTTAGTCATATATAGTATTTATGATGTTGAGGTACCATCTATACCCTTTTTGTTGAGAGTTTTAATCATGAATGGATGCTGAATTTTGTCAAATGCTTTTTCAGCATCTATGGAGATGATCATTTGGTTTTTGTTCTTATTTTTGTTGATGTGGTGGATGATGTTGATGGATTTTCGAATGTTGTACCATCCTTGCATCCCTTTGATGAATCCCACTGGATCATGGTGTATGATCCTCTTGATGTATTTTTGAATTCGGTTTGCTAATATTTTGTTGAGTATTTTTGCATCTACGTTCATCAGGGATATTGGTCTGTAATTTTCTTTTTTGGTGAGGTCTTTGCCTGGTTTTGTTATTAGAGTGATGCTGGCTTCATAGAAAGAGTTTGGAAGTATTCCCTCCTCTTCTATTTTTTGAAAAACTTTAAGGAGAATGGTTGTTATTTCTTCTCTATATGTCTGGTAGAATTCAGAGGTGCATCCATCAGGTCCGGGTGTTTTGTTCTTGGGTAGTTTTTTGATTACCGATTCAATTTCGTTGCTGGTGATTGGTCTGTTTAGTTTTTCTGTTTCTTGCTTGGTCAGTCTTGGAAGGCTGTATTTTTCTAAGAAGTTGTCCATTTCTTCTAGGTTTTGCAGCTTGTTAGCATAGAGATGCTCATAATATTCTCTTATAATTCTTTGTATTTCTGTGGTGTCCGTCATTATTTTTCCTTTCTCATTTCTGATTCTGTTTATGTGTGTAGATTCTCTTTTTCTCTTAATAACTCTGGCTAGGGGTTTATCTATTTTTTTTATTTTTTCAAAGAACCAGCTTTTGGTTTCATTGATTTTTCCTATCATTTTATTCTTCTCAATTTTATTTATTTATTCTCTGATCTTTATTATGTCCCTCCTTCTGGTGACTTTGGGCCTCCTTTGTTTTTCTTTTTCCAATTCCAATAATTGTGTCTTTTGACTGTTCGTTTGGGAATGCTCTTCCTTCTTTAAATAGGCCTGGATTGCAATATACTTTCCTCTTAGAACTACCTTTGCTACGTCCCACAGAAGTTGTGGCTTTGTGTTGCTGTTGTCATTACTCTTCGTATATTCTTTGATTTCTGTTTTGATTTGGTCGGTAGCCCATTGATTAATTAGGAGATTGTTGTTAAGTCTCCATGTATTTGTGAGCCTTTTTGATTTCTTTCTGTGATTTATTTCTAATTTTATACCTTTGTGATCTGAGAAGTTGGTTGGTAGGATTTGAATATTTTTGAATTTACCTAGGTTCTTTTTGTGGCCTAGTATGTGGTCTGTTCTGGAAAATGTTCCATGTGTACTTGAGAAAAATGTGTATTCTGCTGCTTTTGGGTGCAGAGTCCTGTAGATATCTGTTTGGTCATTCTGTTCTAGTGTGTTTTTCAGTCCGTCTGTGTCTTTACTTATTCTCTGTCTGGTTGATCTGTCTTTTGGAGTGAGTGGTGTGTTGAAGTCTCCTAAAATGAATGCATTGCTGTCTATTTCCTCCTTCAATTCTGTTAGTATTTGTTTCACATATGTTGGCTCTCCTGTGTTGGGTGCATATATGTTTATAATGGTTATATCTTCTTGTTGGACTGACCTCTTTATCATTATGTAATGTCCTTCTTTATCTCTTACTACTTTCTTCATTTTGAAGTCTATTTTGTCTGATACAAGTACTGCAACACCTGCTTTTTTGTCTTTTTTGTTTGCATGAAATATGTTTTTGCATCCCTTCACTTTTAGTCTATGTATATCTTTGGGTTTGAGGTGAGTCTCTTGTAAGCATCATGTAGATGGGTCTTGCTTTTTTATCCACTCTGTTTACTCTGTGTCTTTTGATTTGTGCATTCAGTCCATTTAAATTTAGGGTGATTATTGATAGATATGTACTTACTGCCATTGCTGGCTTTAGATTCATGGTTTCCAAAGGTTAAAGGGTTGCTTCTTTACTATCTAAGAATCTAACTTATCTTTCTTGTTAAGTTATTGTGAACGCCATCTGGTGTTTCTTTATCTCTCCCTTCCTATTCTTCCTCCTCCATTCTTTATATATTAGGTGTTTTATTCTTTGCCTTTAGTTAGTATTTGGATGGTCTGGCTTCTGTGCTATGATTTTATTTTCTCTGGTGACAACTTTTTAGCCTTAGGGGTGCTTCCCTCTAGAGCAGTCCATTTAAGATATCCTGTAGTGGTGGTTTAAGAGAGGCAAACTCTTTCAACTTTCCTTTGTCTGGAAATTGTTTAATACATCCATCATATTTAAATGATAATCATGATGGATACAATATTCTTGGTTCGAGGTCCTTCTGTTTCATTACATTAAATATCTCATGCTATTCTCTTCTGGCTTGTAAGGTTTCTGTTGAGAAGTCTGATGATAGTCTGATGGGTTTTCCTTTGTAAGTGATCTTTTTTCTCTCTCTAGCTGCCTTTAATACTCTGTCTTTATCTTTGAGCTTTGCCATCTTTTATTATTATGTGTCTTCGTGTTGTCTTCCATGGGTCCCTTGTGTTGGGAGATATGTGGTCTTTCTTGGAGTGAGACTATTTCCTTCCCCAGTGTGGGAAAGTTTTCAGCAATTATTTCTTTAAAGACACTTTCTATGCCTTTTTCTCTCTCTTCTTACTCTGGTACTCTTATAATGCGAATATTGTTCCGTTTGGATTGGTCACACAGTTCTCTTAAAATTCTTTCATTTCTAGAGATCCTTTTATCTCTCTCTGTCTCAGCTTCTCTGTATTCCTATTCTCTATTTTCTCATCCATTGACTGTCTCTTGCACCTCATCCAGTCTACTGTTAAGCCCATTGATGACTTGTCTCATTTCTGCATATTTTTTCCTCACTTCTGTCACTTCCTCCCTCAGCTCTTGCACATTTCTCTGTACATCCGTCAGCATGGCTATGATTTTTATTCTGAATTCTTTTTCAGGAAGACTGTGCATGTCCATACCTTCAGGTTCTCTCTCTGTGTTGTCTAGGTCTGAAACTTTGTCTGTACCATATTCCTCTGTCTTTTCATGGCTATAGAATTGGTTGCTGGTAGTTGCCATGTATGTCAGCTGGGCTCTTTATGACTTTAAAAAGGAAAAAAAGAAAACAAAACAAAAGAAAAAAAGAATAATAATAAAAGGAAAGAAAAAAAGAAAAGAAAGAGAAGAAAAAACAACTAAGAAAAACCCTGGAATTTGTTCTGTGTGAATGCTGTAGGTGGCGCTGTTGCTCCATTATTCCAGAGCCATGGCTGCGCCGCTCCGCAAGGCCCTTTATAGCTCTGGCTGGGGTGGGAACAAATGGGAGGCTGTTGATCTCTGTGGGAGTCCTAAGTGCAGCCACCCTTTCCAGGTTGCCAGCTAAGGCTTCCGAAGCTCCCCAGGACTCCCAGCCTGCTGGGCTGAGTGTGCTGGGGCAATGCGGTCCTCTGCTGGGCTCCTGTCTCTTTAAGACCACTGAAAAAGCATGCGCTTTTCTTCTTTTTTTTTCCTTTTTCTTTCCTTCCCGGAGCCGCCTGCCAGCAACTGGCTGAGACGCTGCACCCTCTGTCTCTCCAATCTTTGCTACACCGTGCACTGTGTGTTGTCACTCCCAGCACAGACTTCAACTCCCTCCCTGCTCTGAATCCTCTCCTCCCGCTGGTGCACTGGGGTGGGGGATTGCTCAGGTCCCGCCAGTTCGCAGCTCCATATCTTACCCACCTCGCTGGGTGCCGAGTACTCTCAGGTGAAGCTACTCTCTGTGCGCTTTCCTGTGTATTCTGATCTCTCTTTTAGGAATAATTGTATTTGCTGTGTTTTTGTGAATAAATATAATGTTCAGAGAAATTTCCTGCCAGTCTGTTCACGTCGCCATCTTCCCGGATGTCCTAAAACTGCAGTCGAGGGCTGTCTCTTTTCTGCTCTGGTAGAAGCCACTTCTCATGGCTTTTTAAAAATAGAAAAAGTAGATAATAGAAGACAGTTGTTTTATAGGAAAGGGCCTAGAATGGAGTGACAAACAACCTAGGTTCCAGCCTCGGCTTTGCCATCTCTCACATGGCCTTGGACCAGCTCCATCTAATCTCTCTGAGATTTAAATATGCCATCTTTAAAATGGAGACAATTGGAAAAGATGATTTTAAATACCATAAGGTTCTTCAGCAAATAAAAAGGATATGGATAATAAAACAGCATTCCAGAAGCTTGTTAATGAATGACTTCTTTTGGGGTTTCCATCTAGTACTATTCCTGAAAGCTCTCAGTTCAAATGAGTTTCTGTAATTAATACCACTGCCCAGTCTGTGCTTTGCCTCAATATAAAAAACAATTAGAATGTTATCCAGGAGTTTAGGCACACGGAAGAATGAAATTTGGGAGAATATGCTTGGAGCTGTTCTAGATAGCCCTTTATGAACTCTTCCAGGTTCACCATTCCATGATGATAGGATGTAAAAAAAAAAAAAGAAAGCAAAACAAAACAAAACACTTGGTGACATGTTGGCCTTAGATCCAGTCAATGTAAGTTTTCTATAATCTTTCTTAAAATTAAAGAAAAATGAAGCTCAAGTAAAAATACAGTGGAATAATTTCATGAAAATTCTCATTGCTTTCCAGAAAATAATTCTGTTTTTCATGGATAACTCAAACAGTTTTTTGTTTTTTTTTTTACTCGTTTTTACCAGTTTATTTTTTATTACCACAAATTTGAATCACAGAGATGAATCAGATTTAACATTTTATTTTGGGGCATACAAATTCATTATTTGGCTAAATTTTTTATCCATATTGATTGCATTTACTCTGTGTTCTGTATTAGGATCCGTGTTAGTGGATTTTTCATATTTATAATAAAATTGTAGCCATATCAATTTGACTACATACACTTAGATCCTTGGCTCTTAAGCCACGTGAAGAATTTGTTGTGCATGGTCTTGATAATGGTAATTTCAGAGATGCCATTTTTTTTAATGTTTATCACCTCCAGGCTCCTTATAAGCACAGGTTGCTCTCTGCAACCTCAGGGTATTATTTTATACATAAAATCACTGAGGCTTTGAGAAGTTGTCCATGGTTATACAATCAATAAATGGCAGAGGAAGGATTCAAACTCAGATAAGTTGAAGTGACAGAATTGTACAGTGACGCCCACAGACTCTGTGTGAAGACTGCCTGGGTGCAAGACCTATTTCTGCCACTTATTAGCTGAGTATGCATC
Source organism: Phataginus tricuspis (assembly GCA_029783875.1). Classification (NCBI taxonomy): domain Eukaryota; kingdom Metazoa; phylum Chordata; class Mammalia; order Pholidota; family Manidae; genus Phataginus; species Phataginus tricuspis. Next base: position 80,174 of record JAQQAC010008880.1, read on the forward strand.
TGTCAATTTCTAAATGTATGTCTTCCTTTCTTCCTCTGCAAAATAAGGATTAAAACAGTAATCCATGTCATGGGGATGATGTTAGGATTATATATGTGAGGTAATGCATTTAAACAAAGCAGTGCTTGGCAAAGTCTAAGCATCACACAGGTGCTGACTCTTATTACTGCTCTCTGTACTCTCTGCCACAGTGTTCTAGCTTAAAAAGGTCCCCATCACACTTGTCACTTGCAGAATCTATTTTTGCCTTCTTGCAGTAAAACTTGGGCAGAGGAAGAGGGCAGATTCCTGATCACCCCAGGAATCTCCTCCCTGGTGTTTCATATATGTGGGTGTCTCTTTCTTCCTCTGACACTTAATGATTCTCACTTAGTTCTTACTAGACTGAGCATCAGATATTCAGCAAGTTGGAAGATTTAGCTACTTTAAGGAGGCCTATGTTCCCAGGAAAACAAGAGGTTGGTGCTTGGTAGGGTTAGTGAAGCTTTTTATTTAACCAGAACTAAGATAGGCATAGACATTGACTACAATCATTATGAGACTAAAGAGTGAGTAGGGCTATTCTGCCAGGTGAGATTCTAATTTATAGACCAGGCATATGTTCACTCTGCTTCTGTAGCTTCCTTTATGTCATGTACAGGCACATTATAATTTAATATAATCTTTCACTTTTTATTTCACTTTTTGCCATTTTATTTTTTATTTTTTTAACTTTGAGTCCTCCCTGAAGACTGTATAGGGACTGGTAGCCTTTAGCTAGAAGAATCCAAGCCCAGGTAAAGCAAAACCTAGAAGTATGTAAGATATATAAAGCAAGGAGGAAGAGTGATTTAAGTTGACTGACTAGGAATGATCACAGTTGGCACAGATTGGCATAGAGTGGGAGTAAACAAGCAAGAAGAGAAATGGAGAAATCGGAAAAGTCTCCAGCTGCAATCTTGCTTCAATTTGCTGTACATCCATTTGTGTTATCAGAAATACTGACAGGAAGTATAGCAAAGTCCAAGAAGAAGGATTTATTTCAAAGGGTACAGACTGTACATGCAAGGATTTCAGGAGAAAGTAAATTTCATGGTTTTCTCGAGTGCTATTTTGTCCATGTGGAATCAAGCCCTCTCCAACTGTGGGGCCCACTTCACTGTTATCCTGCTCTTTGCGCCCTGTATATTCACATATATGCGTTCATCATCCAATTCATCTACAGACAAAATCATGGTGGTATTCTATGGTATTCTGACACCAATGTTGAATCCACTCATTTATACCCTGAGAAATAAAGAAGTAAAAAATGCCCTGAGAAAGCTCTTTACACAATATGAATTTGCAAGTGAATAATGAATGGTAAAGCAGGAAATAAAAATGGCCTTATTTCTGAAAGTGGAATAAATCCAGACTTCCTTGTACTAGCGTATATTACGTCGCTTCATTTTATCCATCCATTCATCTTCACAGACCCCTCTGGTTTAGCGTTTTCACTTGTATTGTGTTACTTGATTATAAAATAACTATGTGAAATTGATGGCATGAATGATTATGACCCTTGTTTTAGAAATGACAAAACTGTGTCTCCTGATGTAATTAATTATCATATTTAATTATGTATCATAGCCTTTTAATTGTATTAAAAGGTTATCTAGTTTTGAAGTACCTAAATCAAAACTCAAAATCAATTTTTTTGACTCATCATCCAGATCTTTAAATACCAATTCATGCTGATATCATTTGTGTCAGTGTGTTAATTAACTGAGTTGCAGAAATGTGAGACAAAATACAACTTAAGGCAGATAACTGCAGGCATGGCCCTATGTGACCCTCGCTGTGCATACAGGCAGCTTCCATTCGTTTTCATCATCCTGATGACAGCAGCTGCTGAACTATAGCAGGGAGTGTAAGAACTTGGATGTGGAGACAGATGAACTTGAGTCTGAGGCTTACTTCATGGCATGACCTTGAATAAGTTACTAATCCTCTGTAAGCTTCTGATATTGTCTTTGAAATAAAGATGAAGATAATACATGTCTAAAGTGGTGCTGTGATAATTACATTAGGTAACACACATAGAGTTTTCAGTCCTGTTTCTGGTACTAATACACCCAACATGTTTTACTTGATATGATTATATGTACCTCAATCTTTTCCTAACTTCCCAAAAGAGGTTCCCTCCTTTGCTTTTTCCCTCCTAGGTTTGAAATGTATGCTATGATTACAGTAACATGACTTAGTTTTGGCTACTGATGCAAGTGGTATTTCCTTGTATTTTCCTAACTCAGTTTCAGATTCCAAGGGATGCTACTGTTCTCGAATCTGAAACATACACCCATTCGTTCTGTTGTTTTCCAGGTTTTATGAAGTCCAACAACATCCCTTCTCAGGCTGCAAATGTTAAGAGTCTAGACTCCCATAATTTATAATAAATCTATCCTTTGCTTGATAAATAACCTATAATTCACCAGGATGCAACATACCTGTTTTTTACCCTAAGGAAAAATAAACTAAATGTTAGAGTGAGAAGTGATTTCTCTGCTATAAGTATTTAAAATTAGTCTCCAAGAACCCATACATTCAGGAGATAATCAGGAAACAGTTATTGCTTTATACCCAAAGTAATGTTTCTAACAAAAACAACAGTTGCAGAGTTCTTAGGCAAAGTCACTTTGTCACATTATGATAGTTTAGTTAATGTCAGCTAGGTATAATGATACCTTGAATTCTATACCTACTCATTTCTGGTGTTAGATAATCGAAGCATAATTGAATCACTTTTCCAATCAGCTGAGAAATATGAAATCATGGTGAGGCTCACTACAAAACAGCCCATCATTTTGCCAGATTGCCAGTATTTTATCTCATGAGACTGTCAAAAAGAGCGTACTTAGCTGAAAGTTGAAAAACACCTTTGTTTTAAAGTACAGTTAGATATTAAATAACATAAAGGACTGATCCTAGTATACCCTTTTTTATTGTTGTTGCCCAAACTGTGATTAACAATGGTCCCACTAATTTATGATTGCTGCTTGTTTTTGAAAATTTTTCACTTTCCAGAATAAATGCATGA